>JAHKKF010529554.1:0-29908 GCA_019740295.1 Labeo calbasu | reverse complement strand
AAAACCCCCAAAAAAACAAAACATAACAAAATTACTAAAAATAACAACAAAAAACTAAAAATAATAAAACACACACACACAAAAAAACCCTACTAGAAATGGAAAAAAAACACACACGAAAATTACTCAAAATAACAATTAAAAAAATGACAAAGAAACACAACAAAATTACTAAAAAAAAAAACTACTAAAATGACAAAAAATTACTAAAAATTAAAATAAATATAAAAACTAAAAATGACAACACACCAAAATTACTCAATGAAATAAAAAAGTACAAAAAATGAAAAAAACAGCAAAATAACTAAAAACATAGTAGAAATATAAAAATATCAATATAAAAACTGACAATTACAATATTATTTCAGTGATACTAAAATAACACTGATCCAGAGTGACTTATTTTGCATTCAGTAGTGTGAATGTTATTGCTTCATGCATTTACTGGGAAAAACTGATTCAACATATTAATTTAAATAAATAAATAAAGAACTAAAATATTATTTCAGAGATATTAAAATAGCGCTGGTGTGAACAATCCTACTGTTGTGTTGCACAAGAAGTTATTTTTGGGTGAAGGATCCTTTCCATTTAATGTCTCATTTTTATTTTCAGATGGATCACTACAGCTGTAACTGATCCAGAAGCAGCAGTTTTGGTCCGTCGCACCTGTTACACCGGATCCAGCTCTCACACAGAAAGAGACCGTAAGCTCTTCACTTCATGTTTTTCATTGTCTTAGCATGTTTTTGTCTTGTTTTTTCTTCACCTCTGTTGAGAAATTAAGCGAGAGCCTCATCAGTCCAATGTTAGTTCTCACACAAGAAACTGGATGCCAATTTACAGCGATGCTCCTTCAGCCCAAACTCACAAACACTGTACGAGCCCTTACTTCAGCACACAAAAGTGCTAACAATAGATGAATTAAAGGTTACCGACAGTATATGATGAATGTCACGGCAAAACAAATTAGAGGCTCAGGCGTCCTAATGAAGCCTTTTGCAGGCCGTGAGCGGACAGTCAATAATTAGTGGTGTTACACGCGCCGCTTTCTGCTTACCACTCACTTGGTCATTTTTCACTCTTTTAATTGCACAGGTTACGTTTCCTGTAATGATACGGCAGCTCTCGACTTCTGTTTTTTTTCTCCGATTGACAGAAGGTGAATAATCTCAATCCCAACGTTCGTTAGAGAGACGGAAAGTTTTGCGCTAATTAGACGCGGAGATCATCGGAGAGACGCACGACAGAGACGCTGTTTTAAGTTGACTTTGGAGTGTGACTCTCTCTTGGTTTATTCGTCTTTCTGTTACTTTTGTGTTTTATGTTTGCTTGAATTTATGCATGTGGGATTTTACTTTGATGCTCGAAAAAAAAACCTCCCAACCGCGTGTGACGTGCTACCAGGACCTGACGGAAAGAGGAATATTCACACAAATAAGACATCAAAGATAGATGGAAAATTAAAATATGCGCTTCAGAATTATTCCGATTGCTCAGGGATAGAGGAGAGGAAAATATTCCCTAGAAGTGTCCGACTGGAAGACATCAAAAATCATCCCGGCGATCGCTGCCAGAGATGGGAAAGGTGTAGCTGTGCTCTGTTCGGAGGGATTCCCTCAACAGAAAAATCACAAATGAGATGTTTTAATGTGCTGAATGTTTCTCTGAGATCTGCTGTCTGTCCTAACAATCTCACATGCGTCTCAGGGTGGAAAATGCGTCCCGTATCAAGGCCAGTATAGCCAACATCAGTACAGTATTCACTTTTGCTCACTTCGACTTCTGTTTTGTGATATCTGAAGATAAAAATGAGTAGTTACAGCCATTTAACATTTCATTTGAAAGCCATCATTAACATGCCACATGTAGTTTTTGCTTTAAGGCCAGACACTACAGGCGAAACCGGTGGATAGAAAACATCCAAAATTTAAGCATTTAAGCATTTATTTTATTTATACATGTATATATTTCTGATTTATGGAGTGATACAAATAAATAAATAAATAAATATTAAATTAAATCTTTAATGAATCACTCTTTAAAAACCATAACGTTTAAGTGTTTTGTTGTTTTAATAGTATATTTTTATCTCAGTTAAAGTTTATTTTGTTTTCTGTTTTTATTCTAATCTTATGTTAAAAAAGGGTAATTTTGTTGTGTGTTTTTGTCATTTTTACTAATATTTATTTATTTAATATATATATGTTTAATTATGTTTTAAACTTTTGTCAACATAATAAAACAAGAATTTTGAACTAATTTACCAAATTATTTAGATTTCTGTTCTTGACGTATATGCAAATGAATGCATATTAAATTCGATAATGCCTCATTTGCATATGTAAGCAGCATTTCAGAAAACCTGTGATACAAATCAGTCATAATGTACTACTGCTGAAATATGGTGAGATTTGTTCAAATATTTACTTATGTTTATTAATTTATTCACCTCTTGCCTTAAAATGTATGATACAAATACATTTTCAGTAAATATTTATATAAATAATATTATACTATATATGTAAAAAATATAAATATTATTTATTCTGTGCATAAAGCCTACTACATTACTAATTTAATATATTATTAATAATAATATATTATTTAAAATATATATATTATTTAAATAAATAATATTGTATGTTATTATATTATGGTGAAATTAATCTATTTTATTATATTTTACCATATTTTATATATCTTACTGTAAAACAGCTATTGACTAATTGGTCTTTTTTTTTTTTTTTAAAGGAATTTTAAAAGAAACATCAGAGACAAACACTTACAGTCAAACCAAAATTTATTCATACACCTTCAACATTTCTCACATTATCAATTTATTTGCTATTAGACGAGATATGACAAGAACTCAGAGTTAAACTGTGTCAGAACAAATTGATCTTAATAATGTCAGAAAGCTATTTAATGGATTACAATCAACCAAATATTCAGACAACTGTTAGTATGAACACAACTATCAACACTGTCAAATGAGCAATGCTTCATTTTGTTCAGTCACTTCAGCAAAACATGGTCAGGTCAAAGTGTCTGAATAATTTTTGGTCCCAAATTTTTGGTCATTTTGCTGGTAGTCCACTGTGTGAAGAATTCACAGATGACTTTATTTTGCTATCCCCACTTAAATAAATGAACTGTAGTGTCCTGCGCCCACTAGTAAAAACAAATATCAAAAATTACGAGCAGCTCAGGTGCGAATCCGCACCCGCTCACAAACGCACATGCCGAGCGCAGGCGGCACAGAAAATAAGCACACGAGCGTCGCACAAAGAGCGTCTGGAGGGGTTTTGTGGTCTTAAACTTATTAAAATAGGTTTTTAACTTTGTGGGAAAGCTGTAGGAAGCGCTGAAAAAAAACAGAAAGTCTGTATAATGCTCTTGTTAAGTACCACAGAAAGGCAACAGTGAAGCACGGCCCATCTCGGCTAATTAGCACTTTGAAAGATAAAAGCAGTTTATTAAATCAATCAGAATGCTGTCTGTTTGTGAGTCCCCGCAGATAAGGCAATTTGCATATTAACTTAGCGATGCTAACCTACATAGACCGGCCCACAGAAATCACGGCCAGCGACGTAAATATTATTGAGACTACTGTACGACGCCTCAAACTTTCAGAGCCTGGACTCTCTGGTGGATTTGCAATTCATTAAATAATCAAAAGGTGAATAAATAAGTAAACAGATAAATAGATAAACAAATGAATAAACAAATACCATGAAGTTTTATAGAAATAATTCGCTACCGAGTCCTGAATGAAAATAAGACGCGCAGATACGCTCTAAATAAACAAAACTACTAATGGCCGATCGGAAATCTCTCGGCCGCCGCAATAAAACGCCGCTGCGTTTTCCTGCCAAAACCCATATATTAATGTTGCATTTGTCTTGATTTGAAGCTCATAATGCACATAAAGAGAGAAATAACAAACATCTCTTCATCAGAATTCACAATATCACCCACAGGCAAACGACCGTATGAAATAATGTGGCGTTCAGAGAGATTCTGGAATCTAAAACACAAACTGCTTTAATATTGATCAGGGTCATTTGTTAGTTTCGGTAAGTTTTTATTTCACAGATTTGTCTCCTGTGCCCCGAAGACATAAAACGGTGACGCGCCGGAATTATAAAATCCGCGCGGTGGTGATCGGACACGAGCGGGCAGAGACTTTATCTCTGTTTTCCCTCCATTTACTCTTGGAAGATACTCTCTTTTTCCTAATAAAAGCAAAGCTGGCCGTCTGTATGATCTCCTAAGTGTCTGCGGTGTGAAGTTTTGATGTATGCATTTAAGAATAGATTCAATTACACGTTTCACTCGTATATAAGAAATAGCTGAAGGCGCTCTGAGAGGCAGTGATGAGCTGAATGTATATTCATTATTGTGTCTTATACATATTGCAGTGTGTTGATAACAGTTCGTGGTGAATGATGAACCTGCTGCTCCATTACTGTATTAGTCGCCCAATAACTCAGACAGATCACTATTAATAAAAACACTGATGGTAAACATATGGATGCTTTATGTTAATGCATTCGCTGACGTTCAGATGCTTTGAATGGCAGTGAAGTAATATTGTTGGCATTTTATAGGAATAATGAGACGGTGCTCAGATATGCTGATTTCTGCACATGCACACTCAGCAGAGACTCGATGCCAGCGTGAAATATTTCCTGACCTCATCACTTGTGCGGCGTGAAGACATGCACGGCAGGGTTGTTAAAGATAACTAGAAACTAAAACCCAAAATACTTTTGTTACTTGAAATAACGAGATAAAATAAAGATTGAAATAAGAGAAATAAACTGTAAAAATACCTTAGACTTATTTCAGCTAGTTGACAAGTCAACATTTCACGTTTAACCATGATGTACTAAAATACCTAAAACTGAAATAAAAATGATTAAAATAAAGAAAGAAAGCAATGCTAGTAAAATTTTATGAGATCATAATGAAAACAGAAAACAAAACTTTAACTGAAACTAAATAAACTATTAAAATCATTTAGTTTAACCTGACAAAATAAAATAAAGCTGGAATAAAAAATTATAAAACGTATATTATAAAAAACTTATTTTATATTATAAAACTTATATATATAATTACTTATATTATAAAATGTATATAACTTAAAATTATAAAACCATAAATAAATAATGAATAAATAATCTAGTAAAAATTATAAAAACACACAACAAAATTTCTAAAACTTTAAGTAAGATTAGAATGTATACACACACATGCACACTTCACCTGACAAAATTAAATAACTAAAACTAAAACTGGACTAAAATAATAAAAACATTTTTTTAAAAAACTAACTAACTAACTAACTAGTAAAAACTATATATAAAAAAACACAACACAATTACTAAAACGTTAAGTAAGATTAGAATGGAAAAAGAAAATAAAAATTAAATATACAAAAAAAAAAAAAAAAGGTAAAAAATGACACACAAAACTAAATTCCTAAAACTTTAAGATTTAAATGAAAACAGAAATTAAAACTTGAAATAAACTTTAACAGATAAAAAAAAAAAAAAAAATCTCACGAATAAAAATTATTAAAAAACACAATAAAATTTCTAAAACTTTAATAAAAAATAAAAAGGAAACAGATTCAAATATGGTGTTGAAACATTAAACTCAGCGACGGAACGTTAAGTTTAAATATGAGCTACAACTAATTTTAGTGACTTTTTATAATAATTCACACACAACTGTTTTGACTTCGAATACAGCGCATGATTCATATGAACTTCTGTATAGTGCTGCTTTTGTCTGTGTCTTCATTCGCTTCCATTATATGGAAAAAGAGCAGCATGTTCTGTAAACATCACTGAAGAAAAAAGAAACTCAAATGGATTTGGAATAACATGAGCAAATAATCATTTTAAGTGAACTATCCCTTTAAAGCCTAACACTATCAGTAAGGGTTTAATGATGATGGTTGTGAATGATGGTTCTGCTCAGATCCTTTCCAGGAGCCTGGAGCCATCCAGAGACTTAATGATTTTCATACACTACCCTAAACATTTACATTCACTAAAGCTCCGCCAGCTCAACAGCGACCTTTCTGACACCATTATACGCGTTTCCTGAGAAAATCCGCTCATATTTACCGTGACGGAGTTAAAACTTCCCTTCACCGATAAACCTGAGGTCTAATGACCCTCTGATAGATGTAAACGGGTTTCTGCGGGCCGTCCTGAGGCCGCGTAGCGTTTAACTGGCTCCGTTACAAGTGAACTCTGAGACTTTTGCTCTGTTTCACGAGCGAAGCTCGAAGACGTTTCTAATTATCCCATAAAATTACCGTGAAGCATTGATCTTTATTGTGCTGTGAGGAGATCCGTGTCCTCCTGGAGAAAGTTCATGGAAAAACTCTCCATTTCGCTGCCATAAAATTATGCGGCAAAAATCATCACAGGAGTCTTATAAGAAAAACCCTTCAGGGCCTCGTTTGAGAACATCTGACTGTCACCGAATCAAAGAGCCGCACGCACCGCAATCACTGTCAGGAGACACCACAGCCCTTCTAGGACAGCATAGCGTACATAAGACAGCAAATAGTGCACTTAATGTGATGCACACAGGATATTGATTCATACAATAGATTTCAGTACAGTTTGACATGAGCATGCACGCTAATAATGTATTTCTATCTATAATAATCATAAAAATCATATACAGCACACACATAAACTAATCAGTTTGTATTCTGATTGAGCCGTTTTTTGGTACTTTTCAATATTGAATACAAAAATATTACTTGTCCACCAGAATGCATTTGGACGAGTTTCATAAACACTGGCTTTAATATATAATTATTATAGTTTTAATACTATTTTTTGACTTTATTGTGCATTATGAAACATTGTGCTGCTTTGAGCATGAGAAAGGCACACTGACAAATACATAAACAGTAAATATATAATTTAGGGATTTTGTTGCTGTGCCATTCTGGAATAGTTGTCTCTGTGAAGCACATGTATACATTTTCATTTGATCCAAAGTGACTTACGAATGTGTTTAATGTTGTGATGCTGCTGTATTGTTTGGCCATGAACAAAGTAATTTAAGGTGTGTTAAAAATAGGGAATTTCAGTCTTTTATATGCTACAGACCCCCAAGTATGACTGTCTTCATGCAGAGGACGCCCATCCTACAATATGTAGTTTCTTGCAAATTGGACTAGTTATTTTACATCTAAATTCCCAACCCAGCACAGTTGGGTTACTGGTTATATGAGCAATCATCAACCCAAATTGGGTCAAATTAACCCAGCTTCTTTACAGTCTCAAGTCATTTAAAAAAATAGTCCAGTGTCTTTTAGAGTCTACTTAACTATTTTAATCTAATTTTATTTATTGTTTGTGAATCTATTTGTTATTAAATTATTTATTTCTTGATTTATTATGATATGCTTTTATTAATAAATTAATTTATGTATTGTAGTCTTTTTGTTTATGTATTTATTCATTACATTATTACATTATTACATTCAAATTACATAGATCCCTGCGATTAAAAACCTCTGTCTTAAACAGATAGTTTGCCCAAAACTAAAAAAATGATTAGCCCCAGTGCGTTGAGTCAACCCGGATGGTTGTCAGAATTATAAAAATTACTGAATTATTTTTTCTTTTTTGTAAATATTGTAAATAAATATATAATATATATTACAGAGGAAGAACTAAATATTTATTTAAATAATATTTTAGACATATTTATTATGAAGATTTTAGCAGTTAGAGCTACAGATGGATATGTAATATTAAATATGGATATTTTTCTTACACAAATGCATCAGTTTGCTTCAGAAGGCATTTATCAACCCCCTTGCAAGCTGTGTGGAGTACTTTTTTGATGGATGGATGGATGGATGCACTTTTTTGAGCTTCAAAATCTCAACAGCCATTCACTGCCATTATAAAGCTTGAAAGAGCCAGGACATTATTTAATATAACTCTGACTGTATTTGTCTGAAATAAGAAAGTCATATACACCTAGGATGACCTGAGGGTGCGTAAATTATGAGGTAGTTGTAATTTTTGGTTGAACTATCCCTTTAAAACCCAGAATAGCAGAGCTGCTGTCTACCTTTCGGTGCGGTCAGCGTCAGTGGCCTGTGATGCCCGAACTTGCCGTCTCGTTCGACGTCTCTCGGTTTTGGAGCAGAGCCGCTGCCTGCTCTCCATATGGCGGGAGTTAAAAGCAGAAAGATCTGGGGTAAATAATGACGGTCGCGCTGCTCCTTAACCCGTCTGAAACACAGAGCGCATGGCAGACTGCCACAAAACCACCATCTCATGTCCATCACGAGCCAGCGCTCAAAGAGCTTTCTTTATTATAGAAAACTCTGCCTGTTTCATCATATCCACACCAAATTGGTGCTCATTAAACACGCTAGCCTGAGATGTGCCCGGCGCGCTCTTAACTAATACCTCCAGAACGGCCAATCAAAGGCTTAATAGGTGGGTGACATCACCTCTCTAGCGCTACACATGGTGTTTAGAAACACGCGGGGACAGGCCCGCTCACGCCGTAATGACCCCGCGTTTCCTTAGCTTTAATTGCTAATAGGCCGGTCTTAAATATCAGCTCAACTTTTCACGCTTGGAAACACCCCGTGTGTCTTTCTCTCTCAAACACCCTCTATCCGGATTCATGTGTGTGTTTTCCTGAACTCACGACACACTCAGAAGAGAGGCCAATTAAAGCACAGAGATTACACACACGCTCACAAAAAGCTAACGGGCCGTTCCATTCCTCTGTGCAAATAAAAATCAACCCGAGAAATTTGGCACCATTGCATCAGAAAAATACTAACTTATATTAAAAGAAGCCGTCCAGCCTGTTGCCTGTGATTTCTCACACGTCCAACAGCATGTTTCGCAAAAAGACCTTATTCCAGAATATGCTCCAGAAAGACTTATTCCACAAGACACTCGAAGGCTTAGGCTGTCAAAGCCAGATAGCAGTTTTTGGTTCCAAAAATGTTCTGAGTTTTTGATTCCCAAAACCATAGTTATTATTGTTACCTAAAACTAAAACCTTATAAAAAGAAAAATAAATACTTGAATAAAAATAAATAATTTTATTTTAGCTAGTAACCAAGGCAATGTTTCACATTTTAAGTAAAAAATTTAAAATAAAATAATGAAACGATAACAAAATATATATTATATATATATATATATATATTTATATAAAATTGAATTCAAAATATTAAAGGGGTGGTCTAATGGATCTTTTCGAAGGCTTGATTGTGCTTATGAGGTGCAAAGCAACATGTCTTCATGCTTTGTTTTTTTATTTATTCTACACTGCTTTTCAGCTAGCATAAAAACGGCCGGTCGATTTCCTGTTTCTGTGAAGGCCCTCCCTCAGAAGTTCGCAATGGTCTCTGATTGGTTTGCTGGCCAAGTGTGTTGTGATTGGCTAAACCACCTCTAGTGTGTGTTTAAATGTCACGCCCCTCATCAGCGGCATGTGCTCCGGTTGTATTGTAAACAACGGCGTCGTCTATATTGCTTATCAATTTGAGACCGAATGAGATGCAGAGGATATTAGTGAAGAGGATCGTGCAGAACTTGTGCAAGCACAGCTCTTAATGGTAGGCTTATGTTTTTTGTTTGTTGTTATCTCATACTTTTAGATATGCTGTTATTATGCTATTGCTTATGCTAGCTTTTAATATATGGTTTTTCATGATTAAAGCTTTAAAGGGGTCATCGGATGCCCATTTTCCACAAGTTGATATGATTCTTTAGGGTCTTAATGAAAGTCTATAATATACTTTGGTTAAAAATTCTCAATGGTAGTGTAGAACAACACCCTTTTTACCTTGTCAAAATCAGCTCTGCAAAAATCATCTCATACAGGTCGAGGCTGCTTTAAATGTAAATGAGCTCTGCTCGCCCCCGCCCCTCTCTTCTCTCTGTGGCGTGACCTGCTGCTCTGAGAGATTGTTTACTTTAGCCTCATTTAGCGCGTTTAGCCGCTAAACTTGCTAACTAAGGTGATTGCAAAGATTCATAAACTTACTCACTTCTGCTGTAAGTAAAGCTGGATCATGAATGATTTGCCCGAACATAGACGCATTTATGTAGATCGGGATGACGACCACTATGTTTATTATTACATCCAGCAACACAACACCTCAATCGCTCAATCTGAGATATTCTTGTCTAACTTACATCCCTGCTCCAGCATCGAAACAATGGAGGTCGGACTGTTACAACTGATCTGAGGTAAGACGCTCATGTCAATCAACTATGGTGGGAGGGGCCTCTGTCATGTGACGCCACAACGACAGGCATCTGAGAATGGCTCGATTTGAAAACGGGGATATTATTTTTACAGATTAATTAAAAACCACTACCCCTTTAACGAAAACTCTAAAAGTAGTACATCACTGATACAAAATTACAACTGCACAACTGCTCAGTACACACATTTAAAGTTATATATATGTTATACATATTAGGTTAATGAAGAACTTTTTTTTTTGTAAGATTTGCAGAACATTAGAGAAATGCTTTTTGAAGGCAAACTTAAAAATAAATAAATAAAAAATGCACGAATGAATCATTCATAGTAAGTCAAATTTTATTTTATGTTGACTTTATCTGTGGAGTCTTGGAAATAAACCTTTTTAAAAGGTAAACCTTTGTACCCGAAGGGTCCACATTGGTACCTTTAATACCTAATATTAATACCTAAAAGCTACAAAAGTCTTTCCAAAGTCAACTTTTAAAAAAGGTGACAACTTGTGTACCTTTATTTCTGAGAGTGTATATTGTCCATTTCTTAATGTAACGATGTGTGAAAACACATTTGACCTGGTGTCACAGGTGCGCTGGTCCGTCTGCTCTCCTGAAACAGCAGCTGATGTGTTAGAGCTCAGGAAACCACTGTGTTTTTAACAGAATGGTGATAAAGGGCTCAAATTATCTGTGCACTGTAGTTTCCACAAAATGAACTCTCGTGTGACACAAAATCGATCCACAGTGAGTTTATGCTCTCACCCTGAAAATCTGAACAACTGCTGAAGTGTGATGTCAGGTCTGACTCTAATGACAAAACCGCCGCCATCTAACTCAACGATTAGAAACCTCGTAGAACAGACTGTTTAGCTTTTCAATTCAGACTGCCTGGCTAACACAAATATGATCCTAAAATAGTTTACTAATGTTTTGTTTTGTTTATTTATTTTTCATGTTTTTAATGATTTGTTTGTTTATGTGAATGTAAAGGGAACATTCTGCTTGATCATTTTACAAACATGGGAATGTTACTTTTGAATGTTCTCTGAACGTTCTGAAACAAGTAGCAGCCATTTAAAAAATGTTTGACGTCCAATTTAAAAGTTAATGAAAACGTTCCATGAAAGATTTGTAAACGTTTAGAGAACATTATTAAAGATCAGATAACATTGTATGAATGTTCTATTAATGTTATTGGACAAATGTTCATAACTTTGAGAGAACCTTACAAAACAGAAAAACTAAATCTAAGATGGAGTGAGTCCATCTATATATGAGCATAATTCACAATTTAATGGAAATGAAAGGTGATATGCGAATAGGCGTCCACCTCTCCTTCTAAAACCATTTCTAGCAGCTCAGTCAGACCAAGGTTCCCTGAAAATTATTTTGTTATTTGTTGAAAAATACAGGCAAAACAGTAATATTGTGAAATATTATTACAATTAATCAACTGTCATCTATTTGTGAATATTGGCGTAATATGGGCGTAAACTCGCTGCTTTTCTTTTGCTGTGCTGAACAGAACAGAACTAAAATGTGTCTGGTTCTCAGATCATATTTCCTCTCACAGAAGACTGAAGCATTTTAGTGCATCAGCAAAGGAGGAAGTCGTGTCCTGCTGACCTTTGACCTCTGACCCTCCGAGCAGAGAAAAGGTCAGAATATAGCCGATTCCCTTTCACAAACAATCCGACTCTCAGAAATGCAAATATGACCCATTTGAAAGTAATTTTACTTGTAACCGAAAGTGAAAAAGCATCAGTTCAGATGTATATTTTTACTCTGTCTAACGATGGCGGCGTCCAGAGCACACGTCCCTGCGGTGGGCCGCACTTTGTTCTTTTATTAATGATG
This sequence comes from Labeo calbasu, assembly GCA_019740295.1. Lineage (NCBI taxonomy): Eukaryota > Metazoa > Chordata > Actinopteri > Cypriniformes > Cyprinidae > Labeo > Labeo calbasu. The sequence continues at coordinate 17,759 of JAHKKF010529554.1, read as the reverse complement.
TGTGCCGTTCACCGCTCTCGAACAGCCTTCCTCAAAAAATGATGATGACGGATCAAATTAGCCAAGAAAACACACGCTTTTACAGACTTCTCCATTGTGAATCGTCATTAGCATTGAATATGCAAATATCATTAGAATGCACGTTAATAAATAAGCGCGTTTGCGCGGTGCGGTTTGAGTCTCGGTCGGGCGGATTCCTGCGGCGCCGCGTTCGCAGTGAAACGGAGCTGAAGTGTGCAGGGGTCACCGGCCATTAGTGAGACAATCGATTCAGTGCTGCACGAGAGCAGAAACTGACATGAATGATGGCGTTTAAATGATTCACGGCTGACTGATATTAATGGCGGAGGATGAATTTATGAGCATTTGAATAGAGACGTTCAGAGACAGTAAAACACTGCAGGAAAACTAAATAACAAATGTGAGCAAAAATAGTATTTATAAGGGACTGAGTCCATCTATCTGTGATCATAATTCACAGTTGGATGAAAATGTAAGGGAGATAATATGCAAATAGGCCTCCATCTGTCCAAATAAAACCTTGAATTTTTAGTAGCTCAATCTAAAAAAAAATTCTAAAAACAGAAATATTGTGAAATATTATTACAATTTAAAATGAATGGTTTATGTGTGAATACAATTTAAAATGTAATTTATTCCTACGGTCAAAGCTGAATTTTCAGCATCATTACTCCAGTCTTCAGTGTCACATGATCCTTCAGAAATCATTCTGATATGCTGAGTTTTTAGTGTTTTTTATGGAAACTGTGATAGACCATTCAAAAGTTTTTGGAAAAAAAAAAAAAAAAGAGAGAGAGAGAAAAATAATGTTTTTATTTAGCATGGATGCATTAAATCGATCAAAAGTGCCAGTAAAGACATTTATAATGTTACAAAATATTTCTGTTTCAAATAAATGCTTTTCTTTTGAACATTCTATTCATTTATGAATCCTGAAAAATAAAATATTTCACGGATTTCAACAAAAATATTGTGCAGCACAACTGTTTTTCAAAATTTATAATAATCAGCAATGTTTGTTGAAAATTCAGCTGCGCATCACAGAAATAAACTACATTTTAACACATATTCACATAGAAAACAGCTATTTTAAATTATAATAATATTTCAGATTTTTTTAATGTATTTTTGATCAAATGAATGCAGCCTTGGTGAGCAGAAATTACATTAAAAATGTTTAATTATTCCAAACTTATAGTGTTAGTACTATTTTTATAATTCATGAATGAAAACATTGTGTAATATTATTTAAATGTACATTTTCAGAGGTAATGCAATGTCTGATTTTAAAATGGTTTTCAAAGGATGAATTTTGAGATTTTAAGTTTTCATATGATGTATAATTTTTTATGTGACAGGGAAAAGGCAACGAAGAAGGTCTTTTTGTAACAAAGGTCAGTACTCCTGTTATGATGTAGATTTTTTTAAGGTGCACTCTTGTCATAAATTAATCTGTTACTTTTCCTACAAAAAAAAGATGTAAAATATCTATTTAGGAGTCTTAGACCTTTCCAACGATATTTAGTTTGTCATTAGGAATGGTGAAGTATGGGTGAGGGGGTTAAAAAATATTTTAAACAAAACCTTCAGTGTCATTTTTAATGTATAGTTAGTCAGATTTGTTCTTGTCATAACTGTCACTTGTTTTTATGTAACATATAATGTTTTATGTAGCCATTTAGGCCTGATGAAAAGAGATCTAAGAGAGTAATCATCTCTGGTGTCTGAAGGAGCCGTCAGCTGTACCTGAGATCCTGCGGCAGGTTTCTAAAGCAGAAGCTAATTTCTCCTGTGGCTCGTTCTGCAAATAAACGCAGACAGATTGTTTCGTAGCCGCTGGTCACATTTGCATTCAAAGCATCATAAAAGAACGCCAGCGTGACCTGAAAGAATATCACCTACAGGAAATAACGTTATTAATGCAGAAAGACTGACAAAACAATCCGGATCGCAGGAGCGCTTTTAATTAGAGCGTTCACGGCACTGAAATGAGATCAGAGTTTGCTGAACTTTCGTGCGACTGCACCGGGGTCGTATCTGGACAATATGGCTTCCATCTGCCGTCATCTGCTCAGAGCGGCGCGTGGCTCGCGGCCACTTACTGGAAGCTTCGGGCAGGTCACATGTTGTGTCTTTCAGCCATATTTAGGTCAGGCCTTTCTTTCTGGACACGAGCGCGTTTGATGCGCAGAGACGTGAGTAAATCTACACCTGCGAGCCGGATTTTTCTCCAGGGGCCGAGCGGTGTTTCACATGCTGCTGGTTGAAAGAGCCTCATCGTCTGTTTCCCAACACGATGACATCGGATCGCAGATCTATACGGGATAAATCATTTACACCTCTGCGGCTGGTGATAATGACTGTATTACCGCAGCATTAGGATATTAGCGGCACTATCACACGCAGACATGAACAGACAGAAGCATGTCACTCTCAAATATAGGCCTCAAATTGTCCCACTTTTATGTCTGAAGTGTCAAAATTTCCCACGAACGTGATGACAATCAGACGAGCTGAGAAACGCGGGCTGACGTGACCGATGACTGCAGATCACCGACTGCTGTTAAATGAGTTCATGTGCAATATGAACCCGCGCAATTCTGAAGAACGTTCTGTGATTTTGGCAGAATTTAAGCGTCCATCCTTCACAGTGAACCTTACAGCGCTTGCACACAAATTGTTTGCTTTTATATGTTTATTCAGCAGATAATAAGAGTTCAGTGCTATCGTCTCTGTTTGTTTTCATTGTTTCAATGTAGAATTCCAGAGATTTACTCCCAAAAGGTTCTTCTTTGATATCGTGAAGCACCTTTATTTTTAAGAGTGTAATTACTTAAAACTTGCTCATATGGTACAAACATTCCTTACTTAATAATTGCATTATTTTATTACCTGTTGTGTCAATAATTAATTATAATAATTAATATTAATAAGTAATCAAATATAATAATAATAATTGTTGTTGTTGTTGTTGTTGTTGTTGTTGTTGTTGTTGTTGTTGTTGTTGTTGTTGTTGTTGGTAGTGGTGGTGGTGGTGGTGGNTGGCGGTATTATTATTATTACTTTTGTCTATTAATATACATGTTTATAACCCTAAGAAACAGATAATTATAATAATAATTTCTTTAAATACTTTATTATTCTTTTCTTGTGAACGAAGTTAAAAGTAATGACAATAACAAATATATATATATATATATATATATAAATAATATATAATAATAATTATAATAATTAATATGAATAAGTATTAATAAGTAATCAAATATAATAATAATTATTATTAGTAGTAGTAGTAGTATGTTATTATTTGTATTAGTATTAGTGTTACTTTTATGTCTATTAATATACCTGTATTTATGACTCTAAGAAACAGATGATAATAATAATAATAATAATAGTAGTAGTAATAATAATACATTTTAAAATTAATACTCTATTATGCTTTTCTTGCAAACAAAGTTAACAGTAATGACAATAACAAATAAAAAAAATAACAATAATAATAAATAATAATAATAATAATAATAATAAAGCAAATATTAATGCCTTATTCTGCATTATCATAGTTTAGATCCCTAAACATACCTCATACCTAAAGTGTGACCAATATTTTCATTTGAGACAAAATTACAGAGGTCATTATTCTGCTTCATGTTTTTATTTATTCTGTATTCAATTTGTTTATTGAATAATTTTTCTTATGAGATTGTTTGTCATGGAGCTGGTGTGTGTCAGACAGGTGTGTGAAATGGGCTGTAAATGGGTTGTGTGTGTGTGTGTGTGTGTGTGTGTGTGTGTGTGTGTGTCGCAGGTGTGCGGCTGCGGTGTGTGTCCGCCGGCTCTCAGCGGCCGTGTCTAATTGATTGGCTGTAGTGATTTTGAGAATGACCCCAGTCAGTGTGAGTGTGAGTGAGTGTGTGGGAAAGGTGTGCGCTGTGCAAATGTGCATTATAGCTGTGAAATTACACATTTGGTGTGGCTGTCCCAAGAGCTGGACACTACAGAAACACGATTTTCTGGCCTCGGCCCATGAACCCGGGCAGAGGAAATATTAAATAGCTCAGAAATAGACGTGCGTGTGGGGACGCAAGCATGTTTGAGGTTTTGATACGCTTGTGAATACATGCTCACAAAGAAAACAGTGCATTAGGGATGAAATAATGACCTGCTTGTTTCTTTAAAAAGGGGAATTAAATTGGTCAGGACGCCATATTATGATGCCAGTGCGTTGCAAAGCTGTTCTGAGTGATTTGTAGTGTTGCTATGTGGTTGCTAGGTGGTTTCCTATTGGTTCAGGTCAAAATCCTCCACCTTTAGCTTTAATAAGTGTACTCTAGTATGCCAAAACTAGGCAAGTGTTTGCTTGAAATACAAGTTAATTGGGGTTTGTCAGTTCCCCTGTCTGCAAGCTCACATTCTGCCTCAAGTTTCCAGCGTTTTCAGGTTGTCAGGAGCGGTAACGCTCATCCCCTCTGAACGCTGAAATATCAATGCACGCATATGATTAAAAAGTACAAGGTGTCAAAAAAGTTCAGCTGGTCTTTTTTCCCCGGTCCCGTTTGAAGTCTCGCTCCGTCTCATAGCGTATTCCGATCGGCAGGTTTGTTTAGGGATTACGCTCCCGTCTTTGATCTGAGTTAATTAGACAGATCCCCTCGCGCATTAGCACCTATAGCTCATTAACGCGGGTTAGTTACGTGCGCTAATCTCTGTCCGCAGGTCAGGGGAGGCTGTTGAGTTTTTATGATCGCAGACAGGTGAGATCTGCGATCAAAGACGGAGAGAAGATCAATACCTGCTCACGGGGATGAAGGCTTGGGATCACAGCTGCTATTCTGCATAAAGATCCACACGACGGATCGCACGGAGCGCTACTTCTCGAAAACTTTCTCTCAGAGACTCGCCCGTGTGTTTATACGGCTCCGTTTACACATTTACGACGACGGTGGAAATTGATGTCGATCTGATTGCCAGAATGAAGTGGACGCTATCCAGGGGCCCGTAATGTTTACCGCACCAATCAATCATAATTTATTTTTCATAATAACACTTTAGAGTCTAATATGATAGTCCTCTTTTCTTCCTCTGTTCCCAACGCTCTTGAAAAATCAATCCAACTAATCCTACAAAAGTGAGACGTCAGTATTATCGTCTCACGCAAACCGCTGCGTATCAAACTCGCTCTCAGCAGAAGAGCGTTTCTCAACATCTCTAATTAAAAACAAAGACTCTCCGCTGACGATTAGTGACGTTTCTTCGAGGGTTTAACACGGACCATGCCTGTAAAATGTCCAGCCACAGACTTTCAAAGTTGTTCAAACTCTACATGTGTGTTTTCGGCATCGAATCTCTGTTGTACAAAGACTTTGCTCAAGTTTACAGTAAACTCTCAATCAAAAAATTTGAACAAAATGAATTAAGGACAATTTTTCAACATACTGGCTTTGGGTCTTTACAACAAGTCTAAAATAAATAATGTTTTGTTGAACCAACGTAATAGATTTATACTATCACTCAAAGGTTTGGGATCAGTAAGAATTGTAATGTTTTTTAAAAAGTCTCTTTATGCTCGTCAAGGCTGCATTTATTTGATCAAAAATACAGAAAAAAACTGCAAAATGTTATTACAATATTAAACAATGTTTTAATATACTTTTAATATCATTTATTTCTGTGATGCGAAGCTGGATTTTCATCAGCTGTTACTCCAGTCTTAAGTGTCACATGATCCTTCAGAAATCATTCTAATATGCTGATTTATTATTAGAATTATCAGTGTTGGAAAATGTCTTTTTTAAGAACCTGTGATTCTTTTTTTCAGAATTCTTTGATGAATAACAAGAACATCATTTATTCAAAATGTAAATCTTTTCTAACAATGTGAATTTATCACTTTTTATTAATTTAAGACATATTTGGTGAATAAAAGTGTTCATTTCTTTCAAAATAAATAAATAAATAAAGAATAAAAATGTACTGACCCAAAGACTGTTGAACAGTAGTGTATATTGTTAGAAGTCCTTTTTATTTTAAATAAATGCTGTTGTTTTTAACCTTTTATTGATCAAAGAATCCTGAAAAAAAAAAGGATCACAGGTTCCAAAAAAATATTAAGCAGCGCAACTGTTCATGTGACAATGAATTATGAAAATTCAACTTTAATTACAGATATAAATTAAATTTTAATGTATATTAATATATATTATAACATCGTAATAATATTTCACAATATTACATTTTTTTCTGGAATTTTTTATTAAATGAACACAGCCTTAATGAGCATAAGAAACGTCTTTAAAAACCATTAAAAATCTTACTGATCCCACACTTTTGAGCAGCGGTGTAAGTTCCCATATTATGAAAGAAAACTCTTCTAAATCACATGAATGAACTTTAAACATGTTGAATATTAAAAAGATTAACACTATCATTTACTAAAAGTGTATAAAATTACACTTGATTTAAAAATCTGGTTTCAACATGTCAATAAATAAATAAATAAATAAATAAATAAATAAAACTATATATATATATATATATATATGGTCCCAACACAAAATATTGATTCAAATGGATGGAACATTAACTTGTGACATGTTGAAAATGTGTTGTTTCAGTTAATTTCAACAAAATATTTTTTACGCATTTTCATTTAGTTAGTAAAATTCAACCTTTCTAGGAATCCATAAGATCTTTGAATTTTTTGTGCAGATTTCACAGTTGCAAATGCAAATTTACCCACTGACCAACAGAAAGTTGTGTGATTTGAAATGAAGTTTTGTGTAAGCTGCTTTATGCATTTATGCTATTGTGAATATGTTCTCATTTCATGTTTCACTTTTAACTCTCCCTGTGTAATAAAATGGATAACATACCATTTTAGCATGCAAAATTGAGCTGAAATTTCAATAATGTGACAGCAACTTTAGTCTGTGATTCTGTGTCTGATTCTGGGGTGAGATCCTAAATCAACTGAGCGTTTATCAGCAATAAATGCAGTAAACTAGTGTTTTCTAACTCACAGTCACTAAAGCAGCTACTGATGATTAGATGACAAGATAAGAAACAACAAGGAAGGGCCAATCACAGTTCAGTATGCAAATGGATCTGAATTTAATTGCATCATCATTGTTACTTTTTTCAATCCTGCATAATCCGTCAGCAAATCAATGGGAGATTCTCAAACTTTAATTTAACTCAGTTCTCACTCTTAAGTAACTGTTGATTACTTGCTTCAATAAACTCCTAATTTGCTGTGTAATAATAATTAGTAAAGGCAGATTTTACATTTAGGATGAACAGATATAAAATATGGTCGTGCAAATAAATAAGTCATTAATATGTGCTTTACAAGTGCTAATAAACAGCCAATATGCTACAGTAGTACTATATGCTAGAATTTTACAAATGTCCTGTGTGATTTCTAGGTGAGAAGAGTCTCTGTGATCTTCTGTCTGTATGTACAGTACGGCTCAGGTCATTTTCACCTATTTTCTCAAACCCCGATGTTCTTGATCGGTTCCTTTCAGGGTTTCACTGCAGTCGCTGCAGAATTGAGAGAGTAAAACAGCAGAAAATGAGAAAAGTGAGTTCACACACGCACACAAATATGAACGAAGGAACAAAGTCACTTCGAGTTTAGCCCGCCACACGTTTGGCAGTGATTATATGACCCTTTTAGCGAGTAATTTTCCCTGGATTAGAAAAACAATCAATCCAATCACACCAAGGGAGAACTGGAGAGCTGGTTTGGGTGGAAATCTCTTAAGAAGTTATGGTGTGTTGAGAGAGAGAGGGGCTGAATTCTGCGGCGCTGGATATATTTCCACCCACAGTAATTCATTTATGGCTTCAGAGCAAAAAGAACAGAGTCTTTGTGGTCTTTAAAACGCTTATCCTCTCCGTCTGTAGAGCGCCAATGAGAAGCGGCTACAAAGAGAGCGCGAGCAGGACAAAAACAGTGATAAAGTTTAGCAAATGAAGTCGCTGACCTGCGCTCGAGATTAATGTGAAACAAGGTGCCCCAACTTCAGAGGACGCGAACGCGCGCACGGTTCCGTCGAGGCAGCGGGAGTCGGCGGCGCTCTTCATGTGCTTGACATTGAACGTTTGGCGAGAGAAAAATTCTGTCATTTGTCATTTGTATGCAAATTCCGCTGTTACACAAATTAACCTTTGAACCGCGTGTCACTCCTCATCTGCTGAAATCACGCAGGGCTGCCGGGCCGCTCTCTCGGGTCAGAGACCGCCTCATCCTTTATTGTGGCTGATGGAAGTCAAGCGCTGCTCTGCGTTCGGCCCCGAGAACAAAAATACTGAAGAAAAGCGTTATTGCGTAAACAGCTCATCTCTTCAGGAGAGAAATGGAACTCGGAAATCTTGACGCGTCACGTCTGAACTCTCAGGACAACGAGAAAATCCTGTTACTGCTCCAGCAAATCCTGTGTGCCGAGACCTGAGACGCTTCACCTCCGCAAACTGGGACGTTATTTTCATGACAGTCAAAGATCCCACGTTCAGAATGTGAGGTTGTGGCTTGAAGTCGGCGTCTGTAAACTTTGAGCTCATCTATATACCATCTCAGAGTTGCCAAAATAGGCTTGCAGTTCAAAAATACACAAAGTATTAACATATGTGCGTTAACGTTTGAGGTTGATATGATTTTTGTGTGTGTTTTTGAAAAAAAGTCTCTTGTTCTCCTCAAGGCTACATTTGTTTGACCAAAATACAAAAATAAATAGTGGCTTCAAAAATGTAGTTTAGAGAACTTCTTAAGGGTGACAATAAATTACTTTAGAATTTTTAGAAACATACAATTCTGGGACCTGATTCAAAAAACAAGTTTACCAAATGAGCCAGGTTTGTTTCTGTTGGTCTCACTTTTGCCAGTTGATTTGGTTCAACATAAGTCAGGCTGACTGAAATAAGCCTGGCTTATTTGGTAAACTTGTTTTCTGAAACAGGCCCCTGGCAATATGGACCACAAGTATTGATGGCTAGTAAAAAAAAAAATGTGACACTGGAACACAAACCCGTCATAAGGGTTAATTTTTTGAAATTGAGCTTACCGTTGATGTATGGTTTGTTAGGACAGGACAAGACTTGGCCGAGATACAATTATTTGAAAATCTGGAATCTGAGGGTGCAAAAAAATCTAATATTGAGAAAATCACCTTTAAAATTGTTCTTAGCAATGCATATCGCTAATCAAAAATTAAGTTTTTATGTATTTATGGTAGGAAATGTACAAAATACCTTCATGGAACATTAATGGCATAAAAGAAAAATCAATTATTTTGACCCATGTATTGTTCACCATTGCTACACTCTTAATAATAAAGGTGCTTTAAAAGGTTCTTCACAGCGATGTCATAGAAGAACTATTTTTGGTTAAACAAAGAACCATTTAGTCAAAGGTTCTTTAAAGAATCACCTCTTTCTTACCTTTTTATAATCTGAAGCACCTTCTTTCGCCACAAAGAACCTTTTGTGAAACAGATGTTAAAGGTTCTTTATAGAACCATTTAGACAAAAAAGGTTCTTCTATGGCATTGTAAAGCAACTTTAGTTTTAAGAGTCTACAAATATACCCGTGCTACTGACTGGTTTTGTGGCCCACAGCTAATAGTTGCAAACTAAAAATTACTTAACACTGAAAAAACAACAACAAAAATCTTCAACATGTCCTGCTCCAACTTCCTGTTTCAGCAGGATAGGACAAAAGAGAGGACAATTATGCGCTTATACTCAGAATAATTTATAAATTTATTTTTAATGATTAATTGATACATTTTTGGGTTGTCTTTGTAATGTTTTCTTACAATTACAAAGAAATTAGAAATTATAGAAATATTATTATTTATAATACTTTTTTTATTATTATCAATTTCAGCTCAGTTTTTCACGTTTATAATAATATAATTAAAAAAATAAAAATAAATAATTTAAGAAAAAATGCATCGTTGCAACATTTCTCTAAGCACATCACATCACCAAATTGTCATTATTGTAATGTGTACATTTACTTATTATGATTATATTTAATTAATATATTTAAATAGTTACTGTCATGCAGTGCAATAATAGTCTTGCATTAAAAACATGGCCATGAAATACATTTAATGTTTTCAACACAAAATATAATTCTTTTATTTTTTCGGTTTTGGTGTAAGATATGAGCGGGCGATGATCTCGCCAGGTTTCGTGAGATTGACCTCATGCACGCATCTCATGACCTTTTCCCCTCGTAGACATTATTACATGTGCACTCCTGAACAAAACACAGTCTGAAGCGACGGGCTTTGTGATTATATTGCAGATTATGCGGGTTTAAATTGTCGGTTCTCCAGTCCGCGGCGTTTGCTCGAGACCCACCAGCTCGATGACAAACCGTCTGTGTGAAATAGGTTTAGACAAACAAACAAAACATCCTGCGGTGGCCGGCAGCGTCACGGCTCGACGTTTCCTTCAAAGGTTTCCCCCAGGACAGCGTGTGCGCGGATATAATCCGAGCCGCTTTGAAGAGAACTCTCCAAATGTCTTTGGGCTGCTCTGGTGGAAGTGCCATCTGAGTGCTCTGGGTTATTGGAGGAGAAAGAAGCTTCTGCGTGTGTGTGTGTGTGTGTGTGTGTGTGTGTGCGTTCGTTTGAGGTGAAGCGACTCGCGCTCGCACCTGCCAGATACACGCGCTTCCGTTTATCCAAAACGTGGAGGGTTTTCGCTCTTTTTGCATTTTAATCTCTCAATTATGACTGTAGGTGATCACATTTGAATAGACATTCGTAACCCCTGGCACTTGAATAAATTAGCATGAAGAAAGAAGGTGTTTTATGCCCGTCTCGTCGCTCCGCCGGTAAAGAAGAGCCTCTCAGTTCACAAGAGCTCCTCCACAAAGACAGCCGGCAAAAAACAAACCACATATTTACTCCTTACACCAACTTTTCCGGCCTTGCTCCGAGTGTCAATAGCGGGGCGATGCTAATGAGATCCTCGACGTGCCATCCACCCCCCAAACCTCCCCCAGTCAAGGGTCACATTTTAATCACTGGCTCTCGAGTGGAGGAGCTCCAGCAGAGAGAGAGACAGAGAGAGAGAGGGACACTCATCTTGAGCCGAGATGTTGAGAGCTTGAGAAATCAGTTTTTCACTCGTGTGTGCTTCAAGTTGTTGAGGCAATTGGAAATGTGATTGGACATGGTGAAAAAGCCCCCGCCGCTGCCACACACACACACACACACACAGAGAGAGAGAGAGAGAGAGAGATGCCATATGTCACCATCTCCCCCTCGGTGAGATCAGAGAACACGCCGAAACGGCTCAGGTACGTCCAGACCCGCGGCTCACCTCGGCGCAGCACGACCGGTGCTCGCTTTCCCTTACGCACGTTGAGCGTCCGAAAACAGAAGTGGAATCACGACCGATCGCGACGCTTGAACTAAGCGTTCATGCGCTTTTTTTCAAAGTACAAATCCCTCATTCCTAGGGTCATTCCTGGGAATATATATTTTAGACTTTTTAAAGTGGCGCTTCACCAAAATGAAGTGTTAAAAGCTTCTCACAGTAATAATTTTCCCTAATCTTACACCAAGCATTTTGTCATGACCCTGAGGCACTTCACTGAATTTGGGCTTAGAAAATTATTGTCTATCATTTTTAGCAACATTATTAGTATTTCTTTGTGTTTCATTCTTGTGAGAAATGTGTTTCTAAAAAATTGCAATATATTTTATAAAAAACCTGTCACACTAACCATTCTACACCCATAATATTTTAGACTAACAATTTAAAAGAGCATAGACACACAGTTTGTCTACTTTTAACTTCAGTCCCATAAAAATGTTAATATTATGATAAATGTTACGTTTGTTGTCAGTGAATTGTTATGAGGGACACATGAACAGTAGGTATACACTGCAAAAAAATGCTTTTCTTGCTTAGATTTTTTGTCTTGTTTCCAGCCAATTTCAAGCAGAAAACTAGATTATTTTGTTTACCCCATTGGCAGATTATTTTGCTTATTCCAAGCAAAAACTCACTTAATTTTGACTTATTTTTTTTCTGAAAACAAAACAATATTTTTTACTCATCTCGAAAATCCTTATGGATTTAAGAATTTTAGATATTTTGGAAAAAAAAATTTAAAAAAAATTAAGTAAGAAAAGAGGGTTTTTTTTGCAGTGTAGATATTTGTTTTGTAACAAGTTCTGTATAAAATCCTTTTTACTCCAGTTCCATTTTGTCTAAATCTGAAAAAAGAAAGAAAAGAATACAATAAAAGGTCTTAAATGCCTGAGGTGGGAAATATGATTTGTTGGAGGTTTGATATGCACCTAATGATGTGGGGTATTTAGAAAATTAATCATATGTAAAAATATTCCAAGTCGGAATATTACCGAATCCCAGGAATGACCCACTGCATCTATTCAATATGTTGATAAAAAAGTCATTTTAAACATGTCTGTGATATCATTTTGGTCAGAGGTCTGGATCTTCTAGATTGTATATTGTACAGTCATTTCATAATTTTGGCATTTAATTAACTAGTACAACAGTACAGTATGATGTGTGTGTTCTTTCATTTACTTATCTTGATCTTTGTATGCTTGCTGAGCTCAATGTAACACTCGGTATTTTTTCTAGACACAAATCCCTCATTATTACAGTGAGATATGTTCGATATGTTGATAATGTAGCATGACAAGTGTTGTTTTAAGCAGATTAAATGTCTGTGATATGATTTTGGCCAGAGTTCTGGACCTTCTAGATTGTAAATCATACGATCGCTTCATAATTTTGACATTTATTTGAATTCAGTAAAACAATTTTTCATTATTAGTTCACTGCAATTGCCAAAAGCACAGTATTTTGCTGTGTTCCACATTTTGCACACACTCACCTAGAATGATTTTCCTACTCAGTTACAAAATTGTGAGTCTTTTGAATTATTTGGAAAACAACTAATCTCATTCTATTTTCTCATAATTATGTTTAAAGTACTTATATTTAGGTAACATTTGCAGTTACAGTGTTAACTGTACCTCGAACTGTAACCCACCCTTACCCTAAAACCTAACCAGCCTTAACCCTTATAATCCTAACCCTAATCTCACATTTACTCCTGAACATAACTATACCTCAAACTCATTAGCAGAAAATATGGGAATTATACACAGTAAATCCATAGCCTTCTATGCAATTAATACTAGCACTAAGTAGTTGAGGCCATCTAATATAATGTGTGGCCCTAATGATCATTTTAACATTAAATCAATAAATTTCTGAGAAATATCAGTTTATAAATAACTATAAACCAGCATTTGGTCTCAAACAAACCTCTATTGAGTGACAACCTGGTTTAGGATTCTGGTGTATTTTATACAGTTTATTAAATTTTAATGTATACTATTGCTAAAAATTATAAAATCATTTATGTCTCCAATTAGCAGGGTTGCAAACTCAATTAAAAATGTAATCAAACTGATCTGAATAATGCCACAACTGTCTTCTGTAGAGCTGATTTATAGCTGAAAGTGAATGTGTTTCATAATTGACAAATTTTGCAATATTAACACTGTTATTTACCTGTTTATTTCTATGATGTGCTTTTTTTTATTAAACAATCTGTATGTGTATAAAAGGCTATACAAATAAATGTGACTTGACTTAACATGTTGACACTCAAGCAAATGCACAGCACACACAGATTTTGAGCAAAACAGTCAATATTTAGCTAGACTGAATTATTTTTGGACATATTTTACTCAGCATTTCCTTGCTTTATTTACTGTCTTTCATTGAACTGGTTCCAGCCCAGTCAGGGATTGACAAATAAATGTAATGAATCATTTAGAAAGAAAAAACACATATATGTGAGATAATAGAGTGTCATGAAGAACTCACACTGATTTACAGGCGTCAGGGAAACCGTCTGCTAACCGTAACACACACACACACACACACACACACACACACAATGCTGATGTCATCGTGATCATGTGGCTGTCAGTAATTCAGCGGTCAGCGTGGCGATGGACCGCAGGGAGCGCGTATCGCTGTGACCGGCACAGACCTGTATATTTCCATTACTTTTTTGATTAAAATAAAGACTTTTGTAAAATAAATTTCAGGAAACAGATGAAATAAGCACGAGGCCCCTTAGTGAGCAACCGACCAGGCGCTCAGAGGAAAACTGGCTGATTTCTGCACTAATTTCGTGCTAATACTTTTAATTTAATGTTCACATTTGCTGCAATTGCTATAATATTGCAATATAATACATGGTGGGAAATTCCGACATTAGAAACTAAATTGAAATTGGGATGTGAATGTTGGAATGAGTGTGGTGAGAGGAACCTTATTAAGTGTAATTTGTTATGCACTGCAGCGGCAGAGAGAGAGAGAAGAGAGAGAGACGGGCAGAGAGGGATCGTGGTTATTATGTGGTTGTGTGACGTTGCCGTGTGTGTGTGTGAAGCAGCTGTCAGCCGTCACACACACACACACGCCTGCGGCGGCCCTTAGGGTCACACACACACTCCTGTCTGCGAGTGTCTCACCTGTTCACCTGAACACAGAGACACAGAGAGAGAGACAGACAGCTCTTTAAAGCTCTGTGTGATGTGTGTTCATACAAACACCTCTGAGTCACAGAACAAACGCCTGACAGACAGACGACAGATCAATTCACAGAAACACACACTCACACAAAGAAAACTGCCAATCTAACACACATTCAGACAGACAGGCACAAAATCAGGTGTAAAACTGCAGCGACAGCAGCTATACAGTGCATGAATGTGAATAATGATCTGTAGCAGAAGACACAGTACAGTAAGGTCACATTAGTTAATGCATTAACATTAGCAATAGTATTTATTCATCTTTTTACTGTTAGTGAATAAAAAATACAACCATTCATTATTAGTTCATGTCAGTTAGGTCCATTAAAAAATTACATAATATTAAAATATTAATAGTTGAGAATAACATTAATACATGTTTTAGAAATGTTTTTTTTTTTTTTTCACTGTTATTTGATGTTAACTAATGTAGTTAACTAATGTTAACACTGGAATACATGCCATTAGTTAACACTGGTAATGCTTTAATAATAACAAAGAACATTACATTTGCTACAGTATTTTTTAATCTGGGTTAGATAATAATATAACTGTTCGTTGTTAATACATGTTAGCTCGGGTCCTTGAAATCCGTGAAAGTTTGTGAATCTGAAAACATTGAAGGTTTTTGAAAATAAGCATACATAGATACAGGTCCTTGAAAGTGCTTGAATTTATTTTGTGCAAGAAGTTTTCTGGAAAAAATTCCCTATTATTTCCTCCGGCCCACTAATGTGTTATTTCGTCAACACTTCGTGCCCTATTCATACTAGCTTGCTTTATTTACATTAATTTGGGTGACCATACGTCCTCTTTTTCCCGAACATGTCCTCTTTCTGGAATTTTTTGGTCTGGTCGGGATTTCTAAATCACCTACAATGTCCGGGATTTTCCTTTTGCTTTCTACAGTCGACATTCATTGTGTGTGTTTTTGTACTAAATCTCTACGCGGGACTGTTTTCTTGATCTTGCTCCCGCTGAATTTCAGGCCATTACCGCCTGCTCATGCAATCATTCTAATGATGTTTATTTAAAAAATAATGTTTGTTTGCTTGATTTCACAAAACCACAGAGTGTTGTTGTTACTGAGTGTACACAAATAAAAGTGAATTCCTTACAGATTCCATTGATGTGTTGATCTTATCTGTACGATCAAAAATGATGGAGTAATTGAAGTTCTTTTTGGCGTTATCAGAAAAATTGCCACAAACCGCGCCGGCGCGTTTTTCGACCCCAGGGGGTTAAATATAATTTTTGCGCATCAGGAAGCCACTATCGTATGCGGAGTATTTAAATCTCTTTTGAATGAGCGGCTATTCACTTTCACTTTCAATTTCGCGATCACACGCACTCAGTATAAAGGGAGCACATCAGATATGAACGCATTGTCTGTTAAGCAGCAAATCCTCCAGCATGACTTGTCAGTCATCTTTCCTTACTCTTGTGTTGACCCATGATAAGTTAAATCTGATTCCTGCAGCTTGTGTTGGATGCAGGGTTGCCAAATCCTCATTTTTTTGCACGGAATTGGGCTGATTTTCAACTGTTGCGAAGGGTTGATTTTCTCTCGTGGGTTAAATGTTTGAAATATTGCATACATTTAATTTGAATAAAATGCTTGTATTGAAACATTTTGCATTCTACCTGTAATAAAATTGTGTGAGATGTTAAGTTTTGTGATGGCCACTGGTAGGAAGCCTTTAGCTTTGCTTATGATCAATCTGCACAAGGCTGACTGTAAAATATACATTTTAGGTATGGAAATTAAATATTTTGAGTTTTAATGTGGGATATGGTCATTGCATGCCCCCACTGTAATATAGTTAAGTCTTGTGATGATACAATTTGCTAAATGGTGTATATTGCCCTATATTCATATATTGTATTATACTGTATGTATATGGATAAAGTTGGACACACTTATATATCCAACTTCATATAAAAAGCTTGGCAATAATATAGTTCAATTTTGTGACAATACAAGCAATCAAGCAATGTCATTAAACTCAACTAAAGAAAAGCAGTCAGATAAAGGGCAGGTTGTTTATGGGAAACCTCATGAAACGGTTCCATGCGCTGCAGGTTCTGAAAATGGAAACTGAGTTTCAGCAGCGTTGGGTTTTTGTGTGTCCGGCTGCGTTTAAGGACACTGGAGCGGCTCAATGGAGCTTCTCTAAGCAGATTCCACACAAGAGCTGTGTGTGTGTGTGTGTGTGTTCACTGTGGGAAACAGATGGAAAAGTCTCAACAGGGAATGCCGAAATTCCGGTCAGGAGAAGGTGATATCGGAGCCTGACTGCCAGCATGTCCGGAACACCTCACGGGAAACACACGCGTGTGAGGAGGGGCTCCAGACCAGAGCCATTTTCTGGCACTTCAGCATTACTGTCAGGACTCGAGCGTCCATGTGTTTCTGTGCTCAAGCTGTTTGAGACTAACCTGGAGAGTTTGGGTTTGATGATGATGGAGAGAGATGTACTGACTGGTCAGTCTGAATTCAGCCACTTCTGAGATGCAGAAATGTTCCTTCAACATGTTATTGATTGACATTGATTGATTCAGTTCAGGTCTTCAGTGATCACGTGGCTTTGGTGTTTTTACATTTATTCATTAAACAGACACTTTTTGACAATTGATAAAAGGTGCAACACAAGCAACTGATCCTAATGAACATGAACATGAGCAGTGCTGTAAGAGAAAGTTCCTGACATACTTAGATCAGAGATGAAGGTCACAGTAAAGCATCGGTAAAATAAAAAAAAGAGATTTTACAGTAAGACTTTGCAGCAAGATAAAAAGATAACAAGATAACAACAATTGGTTATTTTCATTAAAAAAATACAATTTAAATACTTTTTAATCTCAAATGCTCGTCTTGCCTTTCTCTCCCTGAACTCTGTGTATTCTGGCTCAAGACAGTTAGGGTATGTCGAAATACTCCAATTGTATTTTCTCCCTCAACTTCAAAAATCATTTCAAAATCATCCTACATCGCTGCAGAAGTACCGACACAGTGTTCGCAAAGTGAACATGCAAAGAAGATGAAACACCCTTAACAAAAAAGGTAAAACAGCGATATAGGACGATTTTGAAGTTGAGGGAGAACATGAGATGGGA
>JAHKKF010529552.1:23417-38151 GCA_019740295.1 Labeo calbasu | reverse complement strand
TAATGCAAAATATATTGTATATTTTATTGTAAATAAAATATTAAATTATATAATTCTATATATATAACATTTGAATTTTAATATAGATTTTATTTTAAACAATATATATATATATATATACAATGTGCACACACACATTGTACATTTTTATTTTACATTTTTTTGTTAAAATTTTTATTTCAATTTTATATATATATATATATATTTATATATGTGTGTGTGTGTTCATAATCTATTTTTTATTATTTGTATTAATTTTCTTTGATTTTAATATTATATTATCTAATATCGAATTTGAAGTGGTGCTTTTAGATATATTCTGTGTATAATTCATATTAATGCATAACATAAATTGTGTTCTATTTGGATGGTCATATGATCTCAACATGGCAATGACGATAATGTTTAAATATTTTATCAATAAATTTAATATGTATATAACTTCATTTGATTTTAATATGTACAGATGGAGAGAGAGAGATGCAGTTAGTCAATAAAAATAATAAAAAAAATTATAGCATTTATTAGGCTATTGATAATTGCATCTCACATGCTGTAAACCACATTTTTAAAAAATGAGTGCATGTTAAACTGCATCAGGCCCCTGTTTCAAATATTTGTACATTTTCATGGTTTACGTTTGTCATGTTCTACTATTACCATGAACTCCATGAATCTACCACTGTAACTAAATGTAGATATATCTTTACAAAACACAGATTTTGCTTTGCCCAGCGTCCACCAATGTCAATGTCCCATTGCGTTTGCGCGACTAATGTCTCATGGGCATCTCCTTCACATGTCACTGCATTTCCGTGCTTACTCATTAGCTAGCCGGCTACTTGTTAGTGCTCTTGCCTCCTCTCCATGCTATGAAAGGCAGGCCACTAATTGAAAGTGTGTTGTGTGGGAAATGAGCACAGAGCGCTGTGCTGCAACTCGGTGACAGGGCTAAACAAGAGTGGCTCCCCTGTCCCACCCGGAGACAGCACCAATTAAAAGTGAATGAAAGTGGAATGTGAAGAAAGCTTCTATCAGAGAGAGGCGAAGCACTGCTGTGTCATGCTAACGCTCCTGAATGTGGGGGCAGAAAGTACATGCTAGTTGTTTGTTAACATGCTGGGTTTGCCAGTATATCTTCTTGCCCTTGGCCAGACTTCAGTATTACGCTGAACATCAGGTCACAGCAAATGTACAATAAAAAGTATGAATGAACCACTATACCTCTGTGATGACCTTAGTGGGTACTGAAATAAACAGGGCGAGAATACATGCACAAAACGACTCCACAGTGCCACCTAGTGTGAAGAGAAAGCAACATCCACAGAGCTCTTGCTTTGCTGTTATTAGTTAACCCCAATGATTTATTTCACACTATGCTACTTTAATAGGTTTCAGAGATATAAACAGAAAGGCAAGCCACTATGTTTAGATTTGACTGCATTTATATATACATAGTGATTAAGTAATTGCTATTTATTTCTGATAACAAACTTTTTTTTTTTATTATTTCATTTTTATTTATTTGTTTGTTTGTTTTTTGAAAATGGCCAATTATGAAATATAAAATCGAACAAAAATACTAATGCATGTAAAATTTCGTAAAATTTTTTAATAAGGTGATCACTGCTAATGTTATAATGTTATATACATATAGCACTATTTTAGCTTTATAAATATCTATTTGATATATGTGTGTGTCTATATATATATATATATATATGTGTGTTTGTGTGTATACATAAAATCTACATTTTTATATTTTTTATGTATTATATGTTATAATAAATAAAATGTATATTATTTTATATTAATTATATTTATATTATTTTTTCATATATCAGCAAATATAAAGGTTGTTGTGCTGCTTTTAGATATATTCTGTGGATAATTTTTAAAACATACAGCAGTTTAAGTGCATTTTTATTTATTATTAAGCGTATACTGAAATTGTGTTCTGTTTGGCTGGTCATGTTATCTCAACATGGCAATGACTTTTTTATACACATATATTATAATTAGTATTATTTTTATGTGATGCTTTTAGATATATTTTGTGTATAATTGACATAATTGTTCTATTTGTCTAGTCATGTGATCTCAACAGGGCGATGACCATAACATTTAAATATTTTATATACTTTTTTTATTTAAATATTTCAAATATTCTGTTAGTTTGTATATTTAATAATGAAGACATTTACACTCATACCAGGTGTCATACAGAATTCATAAAAACAGTAAATGTAATTAAATGATACTATATGTAATTTCTTTTTATTACATATATAACAAAATTTTATTTAGGGAGTTCTGTGTATAATTTATATAAATTAAGACAATTTAAGTCATGATCTCAACTCAACATAGTGACACTATAGATATGTAAAAATGAGGTATAATAATAACATATAGTATGTATATATATATATATATATATATGCAGTTTATGAATAAAAATTAACAATTATTGGATTCCGTGTTATATTTAAACATTACATTTTAAGTTGAGATCTCAGCTATAAATAATATTTAAAAATATTATACAGATTTAAAAGATAGATAGATAGATAGATAGATAGATAGATAGATAGATAGATAGATAGATAGATATACATCTCATGTTGTAAACAACTCAACTAATAAAACCTTTTTTATTTAAATACAACTTTATTATTTACTATTTTTAAACATTTTATTACTAAAACTAAGTTCTGAAAGGACATTTAAAATAAACTTGTTAGTATTTTCTGATTTTGCAAAAATGTCTTTTCCCCCAGGCATTTAAATTCTTGTTTGATTGACAGTTTAAACTATACATTCCAGCTCTATGTTTGAAAGTTGTGCTAAGCAAGAGCCACAGAGATCACACGTCATCATCATAAGCCATAACGGTTCATAATTAGTGCGAAACCCATTATCCTCCACTGACAGGATCTTTAATTAGATCTACTCCGTTTCGTAGAAACAACTGCCACCTGTATGGGACGGCACAACACACCAGCCTAGAGTCGCAAAGGTTTGCTACAGCTACTCTAAAGCCAATCAGCACTTCACAAACGCCAGATGTTTCAACTTCCTGAGGCATAAATATTCTGGAGGTTTAGTTCATTGTGCATTTGGCCTGTAGGTTACCTAGCAACTCACAACTCCATATTCTTCCATTCAGCGTCCATAACCTGATCTGTCTTCTTATGCAGAACAGAGTCACATATGCAACACATCAGTGATGTCAAATGAGAACAACCAGTGCAACAATTTACTTCTGTGTAAACATGACATTTATTGCTTGCTCAGATAACACCACTTATATGAAAACCAGAGAGCCAAACCCATTGCATAACTCTACTAGGACCGCAGATACAACGTACCGTACATGTTTTATTCAGTGACGTGTTTTGTTTAGCCTAACCCTCAGTACCGGGGGTTCTTGCAATAATGTAATTGTTGTAATTACGAACAGTGCAACATGATACAAGTTGTGATCCCAGCTTAATACTTAAGTGATATTGTTTCAATACAATTAGCAGTAATTAGTGACAATCCAGCTCCGCATAAGAACCTCATTAAAGCAGCCGATCTGATAAACTGTGGCTCTAGCCGCAGATGCATTTTCACTCACTTTTCACTGCCGCCATCTTGTGGTCGAGAGCTGTAATCAGTATTAAGAGTTTTTGACAGAAATAGATTTTATTCAGACATGCATTTAAAAAATCTTAATATCAGGTGAAGTAAAAGTACAGCGCATATGTTTAATGTAGCGTTATGCCCTTTTAGGTATTTAGTTTTTTCTTTACGTAACTATCTATGAAAACTCCTGAGGTAAATGCAACGTCAGGTGACACATTACAACCTGTTTTATTGACGACTTTCTGAGATAAAAACACTGAATGGGCAATTACATGAGATTTCAGTAAGTTTTACTGTATTTTTTAACATATAAATGTTGTTTGTTTATTCCTTCATGTTCGTGGAATAACGACTAAAGAGGAAGAGATTCACGGCCAGTGCAGCCGTTGAAAACGAGTCAGGTAGGCCAGCGGTCTGTCATAACACGTTGAAGAGCTTATATACGACCTTTCATTGAATTTTGTATCACAATTGACATAATTTGAAACTTTTAAAGTTAATATTAGGTTCATTAGTTAACTCATAAGGTTAATTAGATTTTTGGCTTATAATCACGTTTCTCCACAAACGGGAATTGCGTTTTTGAATCAAATAATCTTTTGTATATAATATTATTGTATATAATCTTTTGGTGAATGGCTAAGACAAGTGATTGAATAATATCTTAAGACTGTTTGTACTGCTTGCAGCTGCGGCCATTATTCAGAGGGAAAGAAAATGCCAGTTAATAAGTGTCAGTTGGGTGTAAAGACCATGGATTACCTTTGGTTTACCCAGTGCCCGCTGACAGAGTTTGCTTGAGGGTGTACCTGAACTCTGGGAAACAGACAGATTTGATTATGAATTAATTTGCATGTTCTCTAGGCCGGCCCCTTCTTATATTTCAGTGGAGAACGTATGAGGGACCACAAGGGAATCCAGCATTTCTCTGTGTCAGTGGACTGTGAAAACCACAGGGCTACTTGTTCCAAAACGGAGATCCCATCTAGTGTTAGGCTGTGTGACTGAGCAGTGTCCCACCTGAAATGAAGCATATCGGCTGATGAATAAAGAAACAGGTCATGTTTATTTTGTACATCAAGTATAACTGCAAAAATAAACAAAACAGAAAAATGACATCTGTTTTACATACAATTGAGCCTCAAGACTACAAAGCGAGTAATTCGGTGAAGATTCTTGGCCAAGTGTATTTGTTTCTTGCCACAGAGCACAAGAAGTATCTGATTTCTAATACACTTACTTCTCCTCCCCCCCCCCCCCAAAGCCATTTGTATATGCGAGTTTTCATACTGAATATATATCATCAGTGCCGAAACCCCTTCGCCACACCTCCTCTCTCTGTTTATTTAAATATGTTTTTATGAGAGCTCAGTCCTTCTGTGTCTCCCAAAGACCGTGACCCTTTGACCTGCATCTGTGCATTGCAGTGCCATTTTTAATATCCTGACTGCTGATCAGAGCTGAAGGCCGGCCTGCCCGCGTGACGTGTGCTGGTTCATGTCATAATTTATTACACGCTATTTTTCTTACACAGCCAAGTTTACTGCAGCTGCCAGAGTGGTAACTGGCAAAGCTTAAGAGTACTATCTAGAGGATTGTTTTGCATATATTACAGGGTTAAGTGCAAACCAATCTGGTTTATACAAACACAGCAATCCAAACAACGAATACATTGAAGCTGATGAGTACCACACCACTCGGCCCGTCTCCCTCGCTCACAGATCGTTTGAGGCTGATTAGTTGTATAAAACACAGCGCTGACTTTGATTACATTACATATCGTTATGTGTGGACGATTCGTGCACTGCAGATAGACGGAAAGAGTCCCAGGGAAATGCTTGGAGACACAAGGTCAGCTCAGCAATATGCATTTGATTGCATTTATCCAGGAAAAAACAGCGGTGTACGCTCAGTAACCTATATGCTTTTCTTTCTCGTTAGGTTTCTGTAATGAATATCCCCTATATGTGCAACGGAGTAGTTAGTGTCCGTTCTAACGCCGGATACTGTGAGTTCTTCCATGTCACATGTTTGGAATTTGTTATGGGTAAAGTAGTTCAGAAGGGTTCAAAATACAATCTCAAAAGTCGGAATGAAATTGTCTTGGCATTTTAAATGGAACACCTCCGTATGTCACTGAAAATAATCTTCCATATGCTCCTATATCCTCCAGTGGACAATGAAAGGGGAAGTATTTGTGGTTAAAGGCCCGCTTGAAGTGAGAGCACCAGATAGCCTTTCGATGCAGAGCTCCACGGTCTTTGCTGATTTCCCACAAACCCGTCAGCTAAGGTTACAGATGCAAAAGACAGAATCCAGCTTATATCATGTGTGTTTTCACTCACAGATTCCACATTCGGTCAAAGTATCCGTTAATCCCACAAGCAATACACTCTCTTATTACTGTTGCAGTGAAATATGTGTGCTCTTTCCTTCAGCAGGGTACAACAGGGCTAAAAGCCCCCTGGGGTAAAAGGCACTTTAGGTTTTATTTTTACACACAACACTAAATAACAACAAACACCGGCACTGTGCTGTTGTTTGCTGCTATGTAGTATTATGGGGGAAAATAGAATCTTAACAGGTTGCCACTCTTGCCTTTTTGTGTAACTGTGCACTGCAAAATTATGATGCATGAGTTGCTTCCATTTGTTAAAAAAAAAAATATATATATATATATATATGTGTGTGTGTGTGTGTGTGTATTGCAGATTTGAGAATCTCTGAAATTATCAAACCAAGCCTCATGAGAAAATGTAACTATTTTACATTTTGGTGAATTGGTGGTGAATTCACACAATTTAAATTTGTACAAAAATCTGCTATTTTAAGATAAAAAAGCATTAAGTAATAATCTGTGGGACATAAGTAGGTAGTATGAACACATACAAATATCATTCAAGTTCATCCAAATTTGCTACCAATTCACCATGAGAGTGTGTTGAAGTTATAGTACATGTTTTGGAAAAAAAAAAAAAGTGATTATTTTGGTTAAAGGCCCAAAAAAACGAAACACTGTTACTTTAGGGGGAAAATGCTGAATGCCTGGACTTTATAAATTGTTTTCCTCATGTTTTCCATTAGGGGGAGTAAATTATTTCTTAAAGATGTGCAAAAATGGTCTTATATTTAGTCCTCCAGTGGAGATTAATTTGTGAAATATACCAGTAGTAACCTTATTCTTCAATGTGGAAGTAAGCATATGGGCGAGACTTCCAGTTCATTAGCCGCTATAGGCAGAGCTGGGTAGTAACTGATTGCATGTAATCTGGATTATGTAATCAGATTGCAAAAATTAAGTACTTGTAATTAGATTATATTACATTTTAAAATACTCGTAATCAGACTACAGTTTACATATTATTTACACAATAGCAATACATTTTTCATAATTTATTGATTCTCTCTAAATCATTTTTTCCCCATCTTTTAAATTTTCCTTTCTAAAATAGCCTACTCCTTATATACATTGACGAAGTCTTCCAGTTATGTGGACATTCACACAAAGATCAGTCATTTGTCAGGTGGTGACACAGTATTTAACCACTGATTTACAAAAATCATTTCAGCTTTTAACATTGCATCAACTATTGAAGAACACATTGATTTTTATTTGAATGATCACTATGTATTTCTGTCTTTGGAAGGCTTTTGTCTTCAAAACACATTAAAATGCACAAATTCACAAACTTTTTGATCATCTGATCCTCTTTCACCTAATATATTTACTTGAAGTACCCCTGAGATTTTAAAATAATATTTTAATAATTAAGTATCACATTTACATGTTGATTAGTTCTCTGATGTTGGTTATGGTCACATGACATGCAGGTTTATTTTCACTGATTTAAAAATTAGTTATTTTAATTTAATATTTTTTCATGATATAATTAATTAATAGCTTTTCATTAAACTCATAAAGCCCCTGCAGTCCCTTCACAAACACCACTGGAAACCTTGACGTAATGTAATATTCAATGCACGTCACGTTGTTAATAAAAACAAAAGGAATGTTTTTTCTTACTCAATATGGTACAAGATTATCCTATTTAAAAGTAATAAAGAATTTAATTAAATTTAATTTTCAAATTTAATTTAAAAGTAAACTACAAGTTATCTGATTATATTACCTAAAATGTGTATGGATTACGTTACTAACTACAATTTTTGTCATTTAATATGGAATCTGTAACGGATTGCAATTTGTAGCTATATGGAAATAACGAGAAGAATAACAACATACAGTAAACAGTAAACCTGTGTGCACTACAAACCAGTGTCTTCATAATTGTAAGAGAATACGTAAAAAAAAAACATGATAAGATACACTAATTTGCAATATCAAGCAGCAAATGACCTGTTTTGTACAGCTAAAAATAGCTGGCCGCGCTTGTTCTTAAGGAAAAATAAACTGAATAGGTTAAAGATGTTCATTTAATAAAATCAGAATAATACATGCATTCTCAAAATATTTAGTAGCTTTAGAGGATATAAGTTGCTAAATATGATTAAATAAACATTTTCTACCATTTGCTTATTTTGAGTATGCTTCCTAAAAAAATTATATCAACTATTTGCACATAGTGACACATTAAAAGCACCTTATAACTGTCTTTATAAGTTTAAAGGTTTTTGATCTATGCTGTATCTCTTACCATTTTAATATACACCGGTTATGGTGCTCGATCAATATTCAGTGAAAGAATTACGTGAGTTTGATTGTATTTTGGGGTCGGGAAAATGTCGCATTGTGCCTTACGTGGGTGTCACACAGCAACCCGCAATTCCTGCCTCCATGTGCTGCGCTCAGACAGTAATTAAGACAAACTATTAATTTCTGTCGCGAGAAAAATACAGCGCACTGACATTGAGTCCGTGCCAAGGGTCCACGCTTTGCACTGGAACAGACGAGTCTCTCACGGCCGACATCTGCGCGGTCCGCGCGGCTGGCCGCTTTGTCATGTTGTTGGCGCGGCGCTGTCACTCTGAGAGAAACAGCGTGACCATGTTGATTAGGGTAACCTTTTGGGCAGAGAGTGGAAATATGCTGTCAGCTCATTACAAAAATACATAAGCTCTCACATTCAATTACTCACTTAGCAACGGAAGATTAGTTTGCGGGAGCTGCCAACACCGTTGCCTTCGCGGGGTCAAGAGAGTGAGACTGTAATCAGAGCAGTTTGAGAACCGCTAGTGTATCGCTTTCTCTTTCACTCCCTCTCTCGTATCCTCGGATTCCTCCTGCAACCCGCTCTCTTGACCCTCCAGCTCGAGTCAACCCATAACGCTGATAAATATTTACTCTAGTGCAGTTCTTTTTTTCCCCCTTGGGTCTTAAGTGAATTTCATAGTTCATAAAACATCACACGGGTTCTTTAATGAGAGCTTCCCGCTTCTGCTACAGGGCCCTCGCTAGTCTCAGATTATGTGTGTTAAATTCAGGGCAGAGAAGTGTAAAGCCATCCGCACCGGATCCCACCCACAAACTCACTTTGACTCGTAGTTAAACACAAAAAGCGAATGCTGGCGTACATTCGGATTTACAGTTGCTCGGCGAATTTTCGCGGGCAAAATCCAGTCATTCCGACAGGAATCCGCGCGTTCAGGAGTTTTGGGTGAGGATGAAGAAGTCCAAAACGGTCATGTTCAAGCTGGTAATTAGAATTCATTTGGTTTTAAATTGACTTAAGTGTCAGTAGTGATTCATACATCCCTATTGACAACAGACCTTAGACCCTTAGTCAGGGTTACGCCATATTTTACATTTGACAGGAATGAAAAGGAGGCTCAATGGATTATACTGTTGTTTCACAGCAGCAATTGTTGAGCTGACTAAAAAGTCTTTCTGGAAAAAGCTGAAGACTGTCAAAAATTTATACAGTGCGTGCCATTAATAAAGTGTTCATTCGCATTAAATTCAATATGGCGTCTAACGTGACTAAGGACAATGGACCTTTTCTTTGCGTTCGAAATTTCACTGCACCTTTATACTAAGTGGATATCCTCCTGCTTTAATCATTAGACTTCATTCCTTTACTGTGTGCATTTGCATGTACATATGTGTGTATTTACAGCATATAATGTTTATTGATGCTAAAGAGAAACGGAAAAAAATAAAGCAAGCCTACTAAATCAGTGGATGTGAGTGGAAACCCTCTCTGGGCTATGAATCACGCAGAGGCCCTGGCGTGAGACGCCCGCCACCCACCACTCCTCTGCTGCTCCCAGGCCTCCTTTTTCGAATACGGATCAAATCTGTTAATGCCTGACATTGGCTGTAAACCAGCTGTCCATCAGCGGCCACGGGGCAGATTTGTTATGACTGAAGGGATTCTGGGTAAGGCTGCCAAAAGTGGTCTATCCTTCTCTCGTGGCGCTGGTGCTTTGATTGCATGTTTAACCTAAGATATGTTTTGTGGAAAGTACGGTGCATGGTGGATATCGTCTGTCAGGGAATTAATTGGGGAAAATAGCAGGACTTGGGGGAGGGAGCACGGACACTATCTCTGCCTCCTGGTGTTTTGTTTCATTGTAGTCATTCACTGTAAATTCACTGTTTGTAATTGGCATCAGATGACAATCATCACCGGGCTTCTTTAATCATAGGCTAATTACGGTGCGCAGTATACCTGGGTAGTTTGTGTTTCCAAAACGAATGATTTTTTATTAGATAAAGCTGCTGTTGTGCAGCTAACATACCACAGTTTGATTTTGTAATAAAATAGAGCAGGGGCCTGCATGGGAGGGCCCTTGGGAGCCGCAAGGGGGTCTGTGGAAAATACATTTTACAAAATGTATTTTTTAGGGCTGTCATAGTTAGAACGTTAACTTTATAAAATGTAACGTTTCATGCAATAATATTTTTTGACGCATTTAATATACTGATTCCACTTTCTAATGATTTACAGCCCTAGTTATTGAATATGCTTATATTTTGTCTTTGTTTCACCAATATACATGAACGTTTTGCATCCTCTGCGTCCACTAGAGGGCAGCTCGGGACTCCTGAGCGTTTTGAATCTGAAAAGTCCAGTTGAAATGTGTTCATAATTATGCTAGGTCTTTGAGATGTGTTGACTGAATGTTTTGAATCTTACCCCACTGAACTTTAAATCAATGCTTTCTTTCATTGAAAGGGTGATACACGATCTGCAATATTAGGTCTTATTTTCATTGCACGTTTTATTTGTTTTGCAGATCTTGTGGAACTAATCTTCTGGTTTTTAATACCCTCTGCATGTTAGATAACAAATTGCTTTTGATAGATAACATATTGCTTTTCTTGGTTTTATTATAGGACCGTCTCTGGGAAAGGCACACGGGGCTCGAAAAGTTAGCAAACGCTCGCAGAGCAGTTCATTTGTCACGGTAATGTAAATCTGTCATTGTGATTTATTGATAATTCATTTGTTGTGAAAATGCTTTGCTTTAAATCTTTGTTTGCGCTTCATCTATCAGAGTGTCGTATATCATCGTGCCTTTGGGTTTTCTGCTAAATTCATGTTTCCTCGTGTTATTTCAAACAGTTCTTGATATACTTGTTTAAATTCCTTGTGGCTTGAAAACTAAAGTTAGAAAATTATATATCCCTTGTATTCGAGGCACATATTCTTATGTTTTATTATATACAGGAATTGTCCTCTGAAACTGCCATTCTTTTCAGATGTAAAATGATACTCGCTATGTAATTTTCTGGCCGGAAAGAGCGACTCTAGGAAATCATTTCTTCAATCATTCGTCCTCGACATGTTCAATATGTTTATACTGTACTGGGACAGACCTCTTTAATAATATAATATCCCAAACAGCATGTTTGGTTTTCCCTTGTTTTATTTTGTCACGTCACTGAAAATGACATTTTAAGCCCAAGCTTAGCTTTTCATTTTCAGTTATGATCTATCATCCAGAATCCAAGCCGCCTGTGTTGTTGATACAGCAAATAATTCTGATTTATCTCTTGTAAACGCCTGCGATTTCCCCTGGCGTGGACGAGCAGAGCGCCTGAATCATTCCACCATTAATCCCCACATTGTTTTATTTACTTTCCGCTCTCACCAACTGGAAGGCAAAGGGCGCATTATGAGGTCACAAAACAACGACTTTCCTGTTGGGTCTCAGCAACAGCCTGTCATTTGTGGCGTGCTTTTGAGGGAGTGAGTTGCCCTGAAGGTTGCGGAATAACACGCATGCTAATCTGAGCGTCCTTGCGAGTGCATTAAAGGTCTTAAACTATCTGGAGAGTGTCGTAGGCCGTGTGTTCCCGGTGCGCGGCGAACCTGCCCTGCGCCTGTTCAGTGTGGACTTGCACTCCTGCTGTTCCCCAGGGGCCGTTTTGAACCAGGGCCAAAAGTTTCACAGCGGGTCAAAAGTGTGCACTCCTCCTCCCGCTAACCCACAGGCGGGTGCCCTGCTCACCCCACACCAGAGGCAGACCCTGCTGGAGGACTGAGGTTAGCACACACCGCTAATCAGCACTGAAACCAGGGCAGTGCCGTATGATGGGCCCTTCCTGATTTCCCAGCAAACGAGCGCGGTTCCCCGGAGCACGGCCGTACAAATGAACGCACACACAAATGCATACGTTCTCCATAGATACAGCTCATTCATATTGCTCGTGTTTGTTTGCTTTGGCAGGACGCGTCAGGGAAAACGTTATGCCTTCTCTAAAGAGCTGAACCTTAAGGGCCCCAAGAACATAAAGATGTGATCTGAGCCCTGTAAAACTGAAGAAAATTTGGCTTTAGTGTACAATTACCTGATTTACCTCAGGGAGATAAGTGTCTGCTGCTAGTTGGCGGTCCTGACCTGGGGTCCCCCTTGCTTTTCAGCGGCCGTGTGGTTTCGGTGAGGAGGGACACTAACCGAATGCAGTTGGTAGCTAGCGTGCTGGAATGAATGTGGTGACAGGGCTAGTAATTACCCACAGAATGACGGGCCGCAATTGCTAAAGCCTATTCAGGTGCTAAGCTCACTACGTAAAAAAATACGTGGCGAAGTGTGCTTGTTTCTTTAACTTGTAATTTTAAAAACAAGATGTCGCATTGTAGGGCTTTTTAGGGTTTCGCAGAGTACAAACCGCATGCCATCCCACTGAAATATGGTAATGATACAGGAAAATGTTTATGACGATAAAAATATGTATTATTTGTCTTTCTTTCGTTCCTTCCTGTGTTAGGAGGCCATTTTATGTGTTTCTCGAAACGCACCACAGAGGATGGCCAACACCCGTTTCTATCTTTAGATGGGGGAATCCACCCAAAGCTGTCACTCATGTGGTCAGATCTCTCAGAAAAAAAGGTAGGTCGGAGCACACAGCCTAATTCAATTAATACCTAAATTTATGCAGAAATATAAATTGAGTACGTCAGCCATTTTCTCAATGAAAGCAGCGCCGTTTCTTAGATCCAGAAGCGTAATGATTTTGATGATGTAAGAGGGAAAATGCAGGGGAAAAGTAAAGCATATGTGCAACTGCAAATATGCAGCATTTCTTAGAAAACAAGCACAGGACTAAAGATTTATCTGCTTCTGGACTTGACTCACTGCTTAATTTTTCTTGGACTCCACCTATGTTTTTCCAAGTGCCGGGAACTATGCATAAAAAGGTCAAAGAAATAATGGTTTGAAAAAAAGCAAAATGTGTATTAAATTTTTGTAATACTAAATTACAGGCTAAAAAAGGGGAAAATACGAAAAGCAGAGATTAATGGACTCAGTCCTGCGCTTTGTATATCTCACTGGCACTCAGTGAAGAAACACTTTATAAATCACACTAGACATGTGAAGGATTATTAGTGCAACATGCTTTGTTTCTTGGTTTGTGTTAGTGCCAAATCTTTAAGTACCTGCACTACCCTACTTTAATCTGTTTTTAAAAAGCCACCGAAGACGTTAAATAGTATTTTTTCAGTGTGGATTTACAACGGTGTGCTGTTTTAACAAAGAAAAGAGAGGCGGGAAAACTGGAGACTAAGTGTGCACAGAGAGGCGGACTGTGCTTTGAAATCACTCCACTAACTATTTACTGTGAAGGAATAACAAATTGTTAAGAAACTACCAATGTCTTCGATGGCTGGAGCGTTTAGTAAAAAACATCTCACTTAATCAGCTTCATGTCTGGAAAAACATGCTGGCCTGAGTCAATATACTTACAGACTGGGTATGGATGTTTATTTTTGATGATAAATAGCCCAAATGCATAAGCACATAAACACAAATAAATATTCAGCTCACACTGTTGCCCTTCAAGACTCGAGATCTGTGTTTCATCAAGAGAATATTTTCAATATTATCCAAAAAGGGTGCTCTTACAGGCAAGACGCTGGCGTGTTGCCAGCCTCACAAATCATATTTAAGTAGCTTATACCTTTAAAAGAGACTAAGCTGTAATTAGTCATTTAAATATGTATGCAGTATCCCTGTCCATTTCTCACACACAAGAAAACAGGCACATCTGTATTTGTAGTTTTCGTATAATTCCTCTTGCACACCCTCATGTGGATAGATGTTATGGCCCATTAGCAGGAGAGAGCACAGAAACTGAAATGCTAGTTTGGTTAATGAATTTTGACTTGTCTATTTCATGGAAATCATTAGCTTGTTTTAGGACAGAAAAATGCATTTTAATAGTGCCAATAATAATAATAATAATAATACATTATTATTATTAATTATGAAAACACAAAAAAGCAACTAACAAGAATGGGTTATCTTGACTTTAAAAAGGTAAAAAGCAAATGTTGGACAGAAGTGTGAAACATTTAGGTAAAATAATGGTCACTAATGCGGCCACTTGTTCCACAAACAAGGCTAAAATGAGAAATAATCTAGGCCTAGGCTACTTAGGAACGCCAGACATAGGCTATCCTAAACATTTAATGAACTTGGTTTAAGCGACAATTTAACATTATCACACGCCACAGATGTAAATTCGGGTTTCAATTGCCTTTTGAGTGTTTATAATTTTCGGTTCCAAGAAAAAAAAATGTGTGTGTATATATATATATAACATTTAATGAACTTGGTTTAAGCGACAATTTAACATTATCACACGCCACAGATGTAAATTCGGGTTTCAATTGCCTTTTGAGTGTTTATAATTTTC
>JAHKKF010529552.1:0-23367 GCA_019740295.1 Labeo calbasu | reverse complement strand
TCACACGCCACAGATGTAAATTCGGGTTTCAATTGCCTTTTGAGTGTTTATAATTTTCGGTTCCAAGAAAAAAAAATGTGTGTGTATATATATATATATATATATAGGCCTACTGAGTGCTAGTGGAAGTGTGAACAATACAACACTTGACTAAACGCATGACAGCGTCAAAAATCTCTGGAAACCCTTTTTTAATTAGCCTATTCGTATTTAGAATAGAAAACAAACTATTGTGCTGGCTTAATTTTATTAATTTAATGCACCACAATTTATAATAGGCTAATTATTTTATCGTTGAACACCAGGGACAATAACAACAGATGATGTGGCCAATGATGCCGTGATACGTATTTTTTTCCTCAGAGATGTCGCGTTTGATATAGATATTTTACTTTTAAACATTTTTTTGTTCGGCACAGTTATAAATAGGGATAGACACATAGCTTACATGTGAATAATTTATGTGCATATAAATATCCAAAAGGGGAAAAAGTGGTTCTGTTTGGTTAATTAAAAAAGAATAGTTGGGTTTCGTGCACCATTTCGTACATCATTAAATATTACTTCGTGGCATTCCTCTGATGATTATTAGATCAGCATGACCTGATGTGACGAAACTGGGGAATTATGACAATCCATTCAGGCAGTTTATCCGCTCTAATGACCTCACTTTTGAACTTATGAAAAGAGATAAAAATGAGACATCCTCTGACATTTTCATGTGCAGCTAAATTTTCTAATAAACTTGTTCCCAAGCAGTGTGTGCTAGCTATTATTGGTAAATTGCAGTGTGATAATATAGAGAGAGAATTAGCTCAGCCTCGAGTTCACAACTTGAGATATCTCTACATTTTATGAACATTTAATTACGGTAATATACTAAACTGAATTACAAATTGCTGAATATCATCAAATCCTAAGTGGATTCGACTAACTGAAATGCTCTTAAAGAATATTTGCAACATTTTAAATAAATACGAAAAAAATCAAACATTTTTAGATATTACTTTAATATTTGCTTATGTTCTTTTTTTTTTGTTTTCAGGCGGCATTAAACGTTGATTTAATCGATGTCAAAATTTATCCTGCCATCGTACATGTCTTCAGTTACAGCCCATTCCAGAACATCTTATTTAGGTACATCTTATTACGACAAGACTTAAAAAAAAACGTTTTCAGTATATATCAGGTAATATTACTATGGCCAGAATCCACGTTATTTTGTCTGTGTAAATTTAAATTAATATAAATAACAATATCATTGTTAAAGGTAACATTTACTATACATCTGTGCAACAGCGTGACAACACATTTTACTCCTACTCACATGGTACTTTACAATATGTACATAAAGTCCGAATCATATTTGTGCAAGATTTTCCGGTCTCATATTCTATATATCAGCTGTCAGAATCCACGTCACTTTTGCCCTCCTCGATTTTCTCTGTGGTTGTTTTCGTGGATTTGTTCCATTTCTGTGAGTTTTCTGATTCCTCTGACGACGACCTTTTCTGTCTTCTCCATTTTGCTCGTCTGTTTTTGAACCAAACCTAAGCGAAGAAAAAGGTTAAAATGCTTAATTTCAAGGATATGAGCAAACAAAAATATACAAATGTCATATAAAAGGTCGAGGTGGTTTTTGTTTGACTTTTAGGTCGTCGAGAAGTCTGTCATTTGGCTAATTTTCTGTTGAGGATCGTCTCACGCAGCTCAAATTGTACTTTTGCTCCCGGCACTGTGACCTAATCCTCAGATATTTTAAATATCTACGTTACAGACAACATACTAAACGATTTTGTAATATGTACATATAAAATAAAGTGACAGATAATGACAGTGCTAACACTGATTTGATGGAAGGCGAATTGTTGCTATTGTTACCTCCAAGCCAACACTTCTGTTAAGCGCATTCTGACGCAAGGTTAAAATGTTGCTAATTTTTGTTGCTAAAAAGTTATTCGTGTGTGTATGTATGTAAGCTATTTATTTATATTTAGACCTATAATTGTCACAATTTCTGTAATTTGTACTGTAAGTCCAAGTCCAATTTTTAAAGAAAGAAATGCGTCAATTAAAATTTTAGTGGATTTATTAAAAAAAAAAAGTGTATTTATCTTCCTAAAATACCATTTGTATTAACTGTGTAAATAATTTTACCGAAAATGGAACGCTGTACAATGTCCACACTAAACGTGTTAGGCCGTTCTAAATAATTAACATAGTAATGGCAATAGCACCGTGAAATTATAGGCGGCTTCAAATAAAATTATAGGTCAAGTAGGCCTACAAGTGGTGCATTGGTATTAGGAACTTAAGCCATCTTTTCGTAAATATAAAACAACATGAACTCTGTCATTTAAAGTGTAAACGATAAGTTGATTTCACTCACCTCTACTTTCTCTTCGCGTAGGTGCACCTTTCGTGCCAATTGTTCTCGTGTGCCAACATCGGGGTATTTGGTTTCTTGGAAAAGGTTCTCCAGTGCCTCCAGTTGTTCATCGGTGAAAATGGTTCGGTGCCGTCTCTTGCGCCGACAGTGTAACTGGTTGAGTAGCTGTAGTTCGGTTCTGGACAAGGTGCCCACGTTCATGTACGACATCATCTGATGTGGGACTGGAGAAATAAGTACTGACCCGGCGCTGTCGTAGCCTGAAAATCAAATTAATGTATCTGAGTAAACTGCTAAAATATATTTCAAACGCAATGGGCTTGTATAAAACGTTTTTTTTAAAAAAAAAAAAAGTTATTCAAAGAGTCTTCTTCTTATCAAGAACCATTTTGGGGTGTATGGTGTTCTTGAGATGCTATTTAGTTTTTTGGAGACTAAGTGTTACATTATAGGTTCCTCAAATAATTATGCTGGTTTGATTCTAATAAACCAAATAAATAACTTTTTTAAAACTAATTAAAAAAAAATTGCATTAGACCGCAAACCCTTTTTTTTTGGTTGTAACTGTAAGTTTTATTTTTAAGATGTCATCCAAAAAACAGGGAGGACAGAAATTCACCATGCAGTTTATTAATAGAATATTGAATCATTCGCTGCAATAAACAGTATTTTCAAATGGACATATACGCAGCATACAAGCAAAGAAATAAAAGTAGCATACCTGTTGGAATACACGGGCATTGTTGCGAGCCGAGAGTTGGTATTGCGCCACAGCAAGCTGGTCCAGTCGGCCCTTGGACATGAAGTTGTCCATAGTAGTAGTTGTTGTAGCCTATCCTGGTTCCATTCACCGACTGTAAGTTAGGAGCGGGAGGTCCGGTGTGTGTATACAGTCCATTAAAATCGCCAGCTGCTGTGTACAAGGATTCCGTCAAGTTGGAGAACACAACCGGAGCATTCCGATGGAGCAGAACCGAGTCCTTGCAGCTGGGTCTCCCTGCCAAGATGCTGTCGATACTAAACATCCCAGCGGGCATCACAAGCGAAAAGATGTTTAAGACTTGGTGCCAACAGTACTTAAATATTCTCGTAGTCCTTTTAAAAATCACAGGTTTCCCTCATAATCGCGAAAAAAGGCGAATTCTCAGAGTTTTTTCCCTTTGAAAAGAGTGGCCGAGCGCAACAGATTCAGTGACTCGTTTGTGGCTGAGCTGAACCTCCTGCTCCGTTTTATACCCCGCTGACGTCATTGAAGGATTTGTGAATGACTTCTCCAATAAGAGATTGGCTGGGCTTAAGGTTAGCACACAATGGCGTGAAAACCACCGATATGTGTATTGAGAATTAATTTGATTAAGTTATTTGCCGACTTTTGAAACAAATAATTTAGTTCCAGCCTGCATTTTTTAAAGAGCTGCCCGCATGAGTCAATCAGATTAATTTTGTCAACAAAGACACTTATAATTTGGTTACAAATTGAAGTATATTTTTATTTCCTCTTTTTAAAAGCCAATAGTGTTTTTTAACGTAAAACATCGTGTAGCTGTAAAGTATTTTATGCGTAAAATGCGTCTGTGTGGCTGAGAGGAAAAAGGACTTCATCGCATCTCCAAACTCAGTTTCTGAGTTTAAGCAGGTGAGCTTCGTTTTTATTTTGATTTTTGTAAAATATTATTATATTATAACAACTCGTCCTCAAATCACCAGGCACTCTTATCAAACAAACTATTATTTTTCAGTCTCTAAAACCGGGAGGTGTTGTAACACGGAGTCAGTTAAACCAATTTGTAACCGATTAGAAATTATCAACGGGAGTGAAATCATATGTCTACCACCCTCTGGGTGACAGAACTAGTCGTACGTCTCTGTGGGAAAATATAAATGATATGCAGGAGAAAACAATTTTAAGATAAGAATTTGTCTAGTTTATAATATTGTCCAGTCGTGTCTAGTTGTCTAGGTTATAATTTAATTTGCGATCGTGTTATAAGGTGTTAAATAACAGATAGGCTATCATCTGAATAAACAGGTTCTGATATATAAAATCCACCCAAGCTTTTTATCTATGTACAACTATAAAAACATCATGCTTGAGCGGAGAGTGTAACGTTTTCCAATGTATTTACTGGACTCACAAATATATACAAGATTGCACAAAAGAGTACAGAGTATAAGCTATATTTATTGACAACTGTAAGAATGCTAAATACACTATCGACACTCTATTAGTCAAACACTTTATTTCAATTGTTGTTTCCCATTTCTTTTGAATTTAAATGTTTTAAATTTACAATTTAAAGCGTAGATTTCATTGTCTCGATAAAATGCACAAAATATTAAATGTCAGTGTGTTTATTATATATATTTGTATTTGAAATAATTTATAGAAACGGTTTCTGTACTACATCTGTTTGTAGCAGATAAATATAAAGGTATTATATCAAAGTTTGAGACATTCAAAACCACTGAGTTACAGACGTCGAAACAAAATATTCCTGCACTCCCTGATGTCTCGTCTATATATTTTTCTATTTATTTCTCTTTCAAATGAGGCACTAAATAAGATGGTGCAAAACCCCTGAACTGATGTCCACAGATTCCGCTGCATTATCAAGGACTATATCTTAAATTGCTTAATAGTGCATGTTATTTGCAGAACGGTCGGTCTGACACGACTGTCGCGCTCTGTCCGCGGGAGATAATGCTGAGCAGATTAGCGTGTTTACTCCATCACGAGCGGATTCCCGGTAGGGAGGAAATCGCGCGTGTTAACTTACAACACCTCCAATAAGCACGAGCTCAATGAACATATGACCCTCGCTGTGATAAGATAACGACCATTAGCGACCCTATTCTCCAGCTCTAAAACATACTTATTGCAATTACATTCCTTGATCAAATGAAATTTGCATGAAGGAAGATGCTGCTTGGTGACATTGCCTATTCAATTTATCACCAATATAGCGCATTTGTAATGTTTGAATGTTTATTGGAAAACCAGAGGATATCCAAGCAGTGAAGCCGTGGCATGGCACGGCTGATTATTTCTAAACTATGAATAACACAGTCATATTGTGTGTACTCACTTTACCCATCGTGTATAAAAAAAATCGATTTAGATTTATGGAATTGCTACCTCCAGTAATGATAAACTATAAGCGTATAATGATTGACCAGAACAAAACGTATGTGCATTATATCAAAATCTGTTATATTCGCTCATGAACCTGCCACAGACTTTCAGACTAGTGTTTTTCAATCAGGGGCCCTGGACCCACTAGGGGGCCTCAGCAAACTTTTAATGGCACTTATTTTTATTTCATTTTTTTAGTATTACAACAGGCCTATTAAAAGTTAAATGATTAGTTATATGTAACGTTTTTATGCAAACGTATTCTAAACAATAAAAATGACTAAATGGAACGTACAAACATATTTCTAATTGAACTCTGTCGTCAGCTATCTCTTTTTAAATATAATAATGTACAGGTTTTAAACAGGAATCGCGGGAATCTAGCGACACTCCTAATTTTGTGTAGGCTAAGTAAAATAAGTTTAAAAACAAACATCTTTGTCACAGCTAGAAGATGAGGAAAAACTTGACTAGACTTGGGATATTTTAATGGCAGGCAAAAAAGCTGAAAACCACCGTATCAAACTCGCCATATAAACGTAAGAGATGCGAATGAAACAATAAAGGGCTATTAAAATCTCGGCCTAACAATGGTCAGAAGTTATCACAGGAATAAATGCGTAAAGGCAGGCCATTAACGCGTGGAAGTTCGCCTTATTAGAGCGGCGATTACTTTTCAATAGGTGCCTTTTGTTTTAATAATTGCATGTTTATCGCATGATTAAAACGGGAACAAGGTGCTTAAAACTGAAACTATGCGGAAATTATTTTAACTGTGCATTGTTAGAAATTGACTTACAAAAGGTGTATATTTATGATGTTTCACTCTACAGTAAACATGCGTGTGTGTATAGGCTATATGTGACCCTGAACAACAAAAAACAGTCATAAAGGTCAGTTTTTTGAAATTGAGATTTATTCTTCATCTAAAAAAGCTGAATAAATAAGCTTTCCATTGATGTAAGGTTTGTTATGTTAGGAGAATATTTGGTCGCGATACAACTATTTGAAAATCTGGACTAAGGGTGCAAAAAAAATCTAAATATTGACAAAACCGCCTTTTAGGTTGTCCAAATGA
This sequence comes from Labeo calbasu, assembly GCA_019740295.1. Classification (NCBI taxonomy): domain Eukaryota; kingdom Metazoa; phylum Chordata; class Actinopteri; order Cypriniformes; family Cyprinidae; genus Labeo; species Labeo calbasu. Next base: position 16,767 of record JAHKKF010529552.1, on the reverse strand, counting down.
AGTTCTTAGCTATGCATATTATTAATCAAAAATGAAGTTTTGATATATCTACGGTAGAAAATGTACAAAATATCTTCATGGAACATGAATTATCATAAAAGAAAACCCATACAATATATTTTGGCTATTGCTACAAATATACCCCTGCTACTTAAGACTGGTTTTGTGGTCCAGGGTCACATATAAAATGCGTGTTTGTATTTGTGAAGAGTTTTATTTTTTTAATACTAAAAATGCATTACACCATTTAACTTCCAGCATAATTTTGACACTGATTGCCCCTTAGCCCTTAGATATGTAAACACTTTAGCCTATTATGACTGAATGAAAGGATACTTGCATTTTCGGCTCTGCTCTCTAGGCACTCTGTAATTCAAAGAAGGCACCTAGCATTATTATTTCCTCTTTTTGTACATGTATCTCAACTTTCAAGAGGCACTGAAAGGAGGTAGTAAAAAGGATTGAAAAAATGAGATGGCCATTTGAAATTAAAAGCCGCGAAAGAGGTGTGAAGCCACCACTTACAAGCTGAATAGCTGACATCAATCACGGGGAGTAAATGGTGGCTCTGTAGACAGGCCTAGACAGGGCTCTTCAATAGAGGGTCCGCACACGGGCATCTTCACGGCACAACATATATTTCAGGACCTTGATCTCTAAAATCTATCGTAATGCAGCAAATCAAAGGGGACTTTGTAATATAACCACATTTTAACTAGCATAAACAAACCTCAGAGTGAGACAGGCTGTCAGAACCTCCAGATCGCCTCGAGCACAATTCTCCATTTCGTTTTTTACATGTCATCATGTCTCAGAGAGAAAATATCTGTGGATGAATGAATGTCAAGATAGACAGATAGATAGATATACGCGGACCTCCACAAAACACCCGAGCGTGTGTGTATGCGTGTTGAATTTGGAGTGCTAGACAGAGGCAGAGCCACAAACAGTGCCAGACAGCCATGTGTATGTGTGTGTGTGTGTTTATTTCCTGTGTATTTCAGCAGGGACACAGAGGGAAAAGCACTGGCACTGGATTAAAAGGGGGTCTTTGCATTTAATCTTTCATTCCATACTGGTGCCGGCAAGAAATCCATATTTATTGTTCATGTCATGGCTGTCATATGGCGGGTGCCTGTTTTACAGTATGTCTTTTGTAGGACCTCCTGAGCTGAGTTCTACAGTGCTGAAACACAGGCATCCACGAGCCCAACAGTTCAACAGCCGCCTTCAGCCTCTGACAGTTGACCAGAGCCATATACAGCGACTTAGAAACATAAAGCCTGTAACAAAGATCAGAAAACACTTTTTATCATTCACTCTAAAACGTTCAGAACGTTTACTAATGCTTATGATAGTTTTTTTTAATTAAATGTGAATATTTAGTGACTGAAACAAGTGTTTAGTGACATGTCTGAAACACGCTCACTATTTCTAATTATTTCAACTAGATTTTTGATATTTCTGAAACAATATATCAGTGCATTTAAAAAGGTCTTGTTTTTATCTGATTTTTGTAATACTTTAAACAAACAATATGGTGCTAAAAAAATTCATCTTCATTTTAATCAATGAAACATTTATATATATATAAACACACATACACACATAAAATATTTTAAAGTTTTTAAAATATTGTCAACGCCCATATTGACTGTTCTCTGTTCATTTCTTGCATTTTACAAAATTTCCAGAAGAATTTATGCCGAGAAGCTGTCATTGTGCATAAAAGAACCTCTCTCAATATGCGTCCTTATTAATCATTATTTCTAGTGTGAAACTATCAGCCAGTCTCGGTAATTACTGATTAAAAGCAGCTGGTGCTCTGGCTGTACGGCTCCGAGACAGGAGCGTATGCAGCGGCCTGTTATCTAACCGAGCGTTAAGATGAGAATCAGGGACACATTTACACATCTTAGAATCAAACGTCCCCTCTCTGCGCTTTCTCTCCTGTCAGAGAGCCATTGTGAAGAGCTACTTTGCCCATGCAGGAATCACAAGAATTTCAAATGGGTGCTGAAGGACGTGACAGAATCATAATGGAACCTAGAATCAATCCATCAAAACATCAGACCAGCGAGTGACACAAATGAATTGAATGCGGCATATTAGTACGTTAACTCAGGCTTCTTAATGTCCCGTGACACTTTAATTTCTTTTAATTTTTCCTGACTCAAAGACACGTTAAAGCCTCTAAGTGGTATTTACTCCTGCGCTATAGGTTGGTACTTGCAGTTTGAGTTGAGACTTGCTTTTGCAGGTTTGGCTGGTTATACAAAATATGACTTTTCTTAGGTGTTGGTGACATTAACATGGCTCTAAATGGCTGGACAATACCATGGACAGCAACAAAAGGCGTCTCTGAAATGCTTACCATTAGAGGGCACAGGTGTGCAAAGAACAGTGCAACCAGATGCTTATCTTTTCTTCTGTGAATGCATAATTTCAAGTACAGCACAGGTTAAGTCAGCCGTGTTTTCATGCTATATGAACACAAGGAGGATAGATGACTGACAGCCAACATATTGGAATAAATGCATAGTCCGTGCAAATTAGGGCTTCTTTTATAAAAACAAATTAGTTAGCATGCATGGTGTTTCTACGTCCGGATGATGAGGGAAAAGAAGTCAGTAAAACAGAACCATATTGTGTGGATCTGGGAGGTATTACGGGAGAGCACCTGGACCGACGACGGCAACTTAGAGTAGAAACTCAATCTCGGAGCTTTGCCTCAGCCTGCTACTGGTGGTGGTCTCCATTAATCCATTACAGGTGCCAAAGACCCTGCCCTGGCTGATACTACCAGAGGAGATTTGTTTGTCATTCCTCTCTTTTGTCCCTCTTAACTTTTAATTCTTCTCTGTAAATGACTTTGTATAGGTTTACATATCCAAATGACTTCTCCAAATCCTCTTTGATATGTGTATTCTCAGGAAAACGTCGTCTGCATGTGTAGTGTGCTTAATAAAACGTCTTTTCTTTCAGAAACGTATTGAATTGAATCATCTAAATATATCTCAACAGCCTTGTAAAATGTTAAGATAACGACAGTCATTTGTGAGGCTATAGTGAATTACGATACCTTGCACAAGAGTGGCTCTGTTTCGTTTGGCTTTGGACGTGCGGGGCGAATTACACAGTGCTGCCATTGTGATTTACAAATAAGTGAACGTGCCAGCTAATAATCTTTAATATCCACCGATGACAGAATGGAATTAGCCGCATATTTTCTCCCAAACATTCAATTTTCTTCCTCCTCCTTGTGTAAGATAGGCCCTAATCCCGTCTTTGTGCGGTGGGGTATTAACCCTATTGAGGCATCAGTGTATTGGCCTCTGGACCCGGGGGCGCAAAGCGCGCGCTCGCCGGGGCTCAACGCGTCTTTTGTTAGCGCGGGAGACGCATAGTGCCAGAGCGCGGGTTATTCGGGAGCCTGAGAATCAAATACAGTATTACAGTTAAGCTATGTAATAATTACCCTCATTAGCCGTAACTGGAGCGCGCAGCGGACGGATTTACTAATAAAGCTTCACTAATGCTATGTAGGCTCAGGAAATATATCATAAACATAATTCAATAATCATTGGAAATACATATTAATGCGGCCCTCCGACCTTCAAACTGTCAGCGTTTTGCCCTGGAGGAGCGTTGTTGAATTTATTTCCCCCTTCCTCGCTGCGGTCATTTCCCACATTTCCATTCAATGAACTGAATGTTTATCCTCCGCGCAGCTTCGGGGTACGTTTCAGTGCCTCAGTAGCTACAAATAAAAAGTTTTGTTGCTTTGTCCGTTTGTTCAAAAGGTCGTCAGATTCGCCCAGTCACTGACATGGATATTTAAACCGGTCATTATTCAATTGCACCGTGCAGGTTAAAAATACAGGCTAATGTCGGGAACCTTTAGACAACCCCGGTGCAACATATTGCATTAGGATTGCTTCAGAATGTTGTTATTGGCTCTGTGGTGATTTTGATTTTATCGTGAGCTGATTCAATCAGAACAATGTGTATTTGAGTTTTGTTGTGGTGCAGCAATGCTTAAAGCGCTGTTTGAGCCGATGCGGTCAGGGCATCTCATATAGCTTTCCTTTTCAATCCAGAGAGCAGCAAACAAGAGGAAATTTGATTGAAAGTTGAATCTGACATTTTCATACTAATTGTGTTGTTTAGCGGTTATCTAACATATTTATACTACAAAAACATGGAACCAAAAAGAATGTATCTGTCATCAGCTATTACCAAAAATATTTGCACTTTGTACTTTAGTTTTTTCATCTACAATTATATTATTTTTATTATATATGTATAGAGACCGAGAGAGAGTAAAACTATCCACCTTTTCTTCAACGAAAAGTGAGACTTTCGGTTCATTATCCGCTATAGTGAAATAACTTGAAGAATAACAATGTGCTGTAAACGAAAAACTGTTTGCAAATCAGTGTGTTCATAATTGAGATAATACATTAAAATAACATGGTAAGACACACCAATTTGCAAAATCAAGCAGCTGTTTTATACAGCTAGAAATAGCTGGACACGGATGAGACCGGAAGCCAGACCCATAAAATTTACAAATGGCCGTGCCTGTTCTTACAGGAAAAAAAGGTGGAGATATATCATTAAGATGAGTAGGTTAAACCAGTACAGAAGGCATAGTGTTTCTGTAATGTACACTGTAAAAAACCCATCACAAGCAGCTTTTAATTACTAACATATATAGAATGTGCACAGTGTCAATCACACAAACATTAAACACCATCATGATAACACACATGAAACTGAAATAATGCAATAAACATTAATTTAACAACATTAGATGTAACATGCAACCCTAATGTTCACAACTGATAAGAAAAAAAAGAAGAAGAAACAGTTCTTTTTCACTTCCAAAAAATGGTATACTACTGTAAAATTACCAATACAGTTTTTCACCATATATAGTAGGGGAACCTACCAATTAATAGGTTTTTACTGTAGCATTTTTATAGACTTTTACCGTTAAAATCACATTCATTTTCCTGAACTAACTCTTCTCTAAGCCCCGCCTTAAAAATGGTATGGGCCAATCCTACATTAGCAACTGCTGCCATCTGCAATGTTGCCGCACAGGCTTCTACCCTGCGTACACCCTGTGTTTTGATAGTTATTATAAACAGGAATTATCCAAAAATACAATAAAACAACATTAATAGCGACATGATGCACACAAATGTGTGACCCTGAACCACAAAACCAGTCATAAGGGTAAATTTTTTTAAAATTGAGATTATACATCAGCTGAAAGCTGAATAAATAAGCTTTCCATTGATGTATGGTTTGTTAGGAAAATCAAAATACTGAGAAAATCACCTTTTAAGTTGTTCAAATGAAGTTCTTAGCAATGCATATTACTAATCAAAAATTAAGTTTCGAAATATCTACGATAGGAAATTTACAAAATGTCTTCATGGAACATATTCTTTATTTAATTTCCTAATGACTTTTGGCATAAAAGAAAAATCAATCATTTTGACCCATACAATGTATTTTTGGATATTGCTACAAATATACCCGTGCTACTTAAGACTGGTTTTGTGGTCCAGGGTCACATATGATAAAAGCAGTCTATTTGTTTCCAAAGAGTATGCGCTGGATTGCATTGTGTCATATATATTGGTCTTCGTATACAAAAAACATTTGGTCCAAGGTAAATTATGATACTAACCATATTTTATTATCATCATTACGTTTTCCCTACATACTTTAAAGTCACTGAATTTCATATCCATATTTTTATTTACGTAAGAATGTAACTGAAATTTTATGGGTCTGGCTTCTGGTCTTATCTGCGTCCAGCTATTTTTAGCTGTACAAAACAGCTCGATACTGCTTAATATTGCAAATTGGTGTGCCTTACCACTTTATTTGAATGTATTATCTTAATTATGAAAACAGTGGTTTGTAGTGCAAACAGTATTACATTTACTGCACGTTGTTATTCTTCTCATTATTTCCTTATAGTGGCTAATGAAGAAGTCTCACCCATTGTCTTACTTCTGCGCTGAAGAAAAAGGGGGATAACTAAAGAGATTAACACAAGCTGCAAGTGCTTTACAACATAATTCATTTCAATTAAGTTTTACCATTTTAATCATAATAATATTTTACCACGAATTACCATGCTGTTCAGGTAAATATCATAGTCATCTAGGAAGCTTTTTAAAGCTTGTCTGAGTTAACAACAATAACTAAGGAGGTGGAGCAAGTCAACTGACTTTTTATGAGCTATTTGTATCAGAATACTTGCTACACAGCGTTACAGATTTGCACCTGCACAGTATGCAGGGTTCAGAACCCTCACCCAGTGCAGTGAAACGGGGATCAGGAAGGAATTTGTGTAGCGAATTGAGACGTACCTTGCCAAAGGGAGAATGGACATTGGCAGCCTTGAGCACAATGGTGGAGTTGAGATTTGAACTCCATTTGGTTTAATTTCCTCTAAAGTGAAAGGCAAGGAAGATTAATGAAATATCCCCAAATCCATCCTGTTTTATTTCTATTAAATCAACGGTGAAATGCAACCACTAGGCCTGTTTGTGGATGGAGAATTTGGATAGTGTTTCTCCAACTAGCTAAAGAGACCTCGTGCACTTTTGCGGCAATGAATGATGCTAGCTGAAAAAATTCAGTCGTTCCTGGAGTCAGCATCTCGGATTGCACGCCATCCTTCAGAGACGAAACGAACTGCAGTTATTGAATTTAGTATGAGTTACTGTCACGATATGAAATAATCAGTTATTCCATGGATAACCTCAGGCTTTGCCTGCTATTAATTTTCCGTATTATATCAGATTTTATTCTTTTTTTCTCCAGTCTTATCAGCTTCGTTCTTCAATTAATTCTCACGTGTCAAGTGGACAGCACTTGAACAAGTAAAACCAAAAACACTCCAGAAGCACATTCAGAAATCTCTTGCAGTGGGTGGGCGAGTCCTCAGATTCAGCTCGGTTGGAGAGAACAATACTTTTATGGTGATCTCCAGACTCACTGTCCTTCGGTTTACACAATAGACTGCGGTTCTGAATGAAACCCATCTGACCCCACTAATCTGCAGCTTTTCTAGTCGTCCTTACAATGGAGTGATCTGGAAGACAAACATCTTTAACTGTTAAGCTAAATCGGCCTCTTTAGTTTTCTTTTCAGAGCTCAGCCGTTAGCGTGCAGACGTACTCGCTTCGCCGTACTGTCTGTCAGCGTCGGTTTAAGTGCTCGCATAGGCGAGTCACCAGCGAGCCCTCACCTGTAAGTCACGCTTTCATACCCAGACCGTGTCCTGCACGAGCACGGCCTGTTCTACAAAAGTGTTTTCAATCCATAAACAGAGACCATTGCTTTTTAAAGCGTGTCTTTTAAGACACCATAAATCTTTCCTTCTCGCCGGCCGTTCCAAAAGCCTTTCTCTGGAGTGACAGTCAGCATACTCGAGTTTGACGATGATTGTTTTCAGTGCCCCCCCTCCTCATCGCCCCCCTCCTCCCTCCAGCTCTGCACTCTATCATTTGGAACAATAATAAACAACCACCGACGCGGGCAAAAAAGCCTCCTGAAATCTATTACGGAGAATAGTGTGGTTATGCGGAGAGCGGAGGGGAATGTTTTTCCCCCCGTGCAAACATCACTGTAATTTCCAATGCCAAACTGATTCGGGCCAGGCTTACCATGCTCTTATCTGATCCTTACGGGTGGTCCCCCTCGACCCCTCCTTTTATTCCAGTTGCACAGATCTGGAAATCTTCTTCACACCACACTTGGGTTGTGGATCTCCCCTGCCAAAGAGCCACTGGAATGATTTCAAGGGAAAAAAGGGAACACAAGTGGTTAGATTGGGGGATTAAGATCACTTACAATATGGACCGGTTTTTAACGTGCCCTTTGCAGTAATGTTCTCCCTTTCATTTGGCTGCTGAGTCGCTCGCTGAGGCAAATTTCTTGGTTTTAGAGCAGCAATCAGCCGTTTCTTCAAATCCTGGACCACCGAAGGCCCACCATGGAGATGTTGTCCTCAATTATAAAGGGGTGAACTTGTTCTTGGAGCTCAAGACAATGGCAAAAAATGACAAACTGATTTATAAGTGTGTGTGTGTGTGTATATATATATATATATATATATATTTATTAGGACTGTCAGTTTAACACGTTAACTTGTTGACAAATATGATGGAGGGTAACATCTCTAAAAATCACCTAAAATTCAATATATTGGTGCAAAAAATGCCCCTATATGTGTTTTGTCTTATATTTATATATATCACACAATATCACACGGGCAGCAAGAGCAATATGACACGAGTGCTGATTTTGTCCCTATCACAAGCTTAAATGATTGATTTTATTCAACAGTTCAGTAAATAAGAAGTTGATATTGTGTTATATTTTAAACACTATATTATGTGTTTTTGCTCAATTTTGCAGAGAGCATATTACCTTTGAAGCCATAGCAAAATTGTTGCGCATCTGCACAGTGGTGTTTAGTTTCTGAATGAATCCATGTTTTGAACGAATCGTGTGAATCAATGATTCAAAAGCCTATTTGTAAAGAGCCATTTACTTAATTCCGGATTGAATCAGCCGTTTAAACGAACAGAATCGAGTGAATGATTCATAAAGACATTTACCGACACCTGCTGGCAGATTTTGTTTCTTATTTAGAGTATCTATTAATTAAAAAAAAATAAATAAATAAAATAAAAACATTAAGGGGATAGTTCACCCAAAAAAATTTAATTCTGTCATCATTTACTCACCCTCATGTCCTTTCAAACCATTCTTTTGTGGAACATAAAAGAAAGTATTTTGAAGATGGTAGAAATATATATTTCTTTCTAAAGCTGTAATTTGTAATGTCCACTTGATACTTTCTCATTTAACACAAAATTAGCTTTAAATAATCTTTTATGGGTATTTTTACAGTCAAAGTTATTTAATTAGATTAATTAATCAACACATCATGTAATTAATTAGATTAAAGCGTTTAATCGACTTTTATACGAGCTGTCCCAGTCAGAAATAACACATAATTCCCTTTACTAATAGGTGTTCATTAAAACCTTATTAATGAAGATGACAAAATTATCCATCAACAGTGGCGTGCATTTGACGCTGAAATGTATTTAAACGGCTGCAGCAATGCCATGTATGTAATGGCAGCGTAAATACATTTTTACTCGAGCACAAAAATGTCTGACAAGGAAATAGTCCTACAATATCACAACATTTTAGCACGTCCATATGTCAAGACTGGCAATAGAAAAGTTTTAAACACTACCCGATGTTTGCCGAACAATTTTTTCCCTCTTTGAAAATAAAAGCTAGGCTGAGCGTCAGACACACATCATTTTTTAGAGTGCTCAGTGTAATGTTTTCTGCAGTATAGACTCAAATGCATTTGAGCTCCGAGCTCCTGGCTGCATCACAGTACAAACACACACAGACACATACACACACACACACACACACAACCTCTTTTTCCACTTTCTTTTGGCTGAGTCACATTACAAACATAAGAATTTAATAGCTACTCTTCACTGATGAAGAAACCTTCTCATAATGTTTCGTTTTCTTTTTTTATTCACAGTACCCCTTGAACACAGTTGTCCAAATATGCAATTTCTTGTCTTTGCGAATACTGTTCTTGGCTGGGCGCAGCCTAGATTAGATTATATTGATAGGGAAGATGTATTTAGAGATAGAAATTAAATGGAGTTCCTCATGCCATAACCTTAAATTTGTTTTTGGTTTTCATTACATATGTTCCTGATTACTTTATTTGCCGATTTGCTATGTCTGTTATTTCTCATTACCACAGATTTGAGTACATCTGAAACCGAAACCTGGCCAGGTTCTCAGTTGCAATTAATTTAGCCTAAGTCTTTCTCATTAAAACTGTTTTTGTTTTTGTATTTGTTCGACTGTAGGAACAAGTAAATAAAAAAATAATCAATTCCAGAAAACAAGAAAGGTCTCTAATATTGTTGCTTTTATTTATTTATTTTGGTCAGGAAATGTTTTGAATCAAATGCCTTGGGAAATTCGAGCAGCCGTAAAAACGTTCATGCATAAAACATGTGAAAGTAAAGCAGGGTGTATCAAATATTACTTGCTCTGGACATGTACATTTCAAAAACACGAAGATTGGTTACAAAATAAAATTGCGGCAGCTCGGTAATTTCCTAGAGCGCACATACACATTTGTTTCATCAGTAGGTAACAAGAGGCCCCTTGACAGAATTCGATAAAGCCATACAGTAATATAATGATTTCATATGAGTTACTGTCTTCACGCTCTCTGAAAGACCATGTCAGACATTACAGTAAACCAAGCCTGAAATTTGGACTTGATTGCGCGGCCCTGCGCCCACACTGCAATTCACCACAGTGCAAGTTGATGGTAGAATGAGAAATGCCCCCCTCCCCGCTTTAGACGCTAAAGACATCACCCGTGGATTCTACCTGCATTTGAATTCAAGAGCAGACTGAATAAGAAGCACCAGATGTACGTTAGTTCTCGATCCTCCACCTCTGCCCCTTGGAAATGTCTTAAATTTCCTACGATGTTTCTGTCGAAAAGGTCTCTTTCAGGGCAGACAGCTTTAGAATAAGTTTCCATCCCACCTACCATCTCCGTCTCTACGCAAGTCCCTCTACGTCTGGATTTATCCTATTACCGAAATCTACCAGGATCCAATTCATCTCGGCAAACAGTTGGAAAATATGTGATTTGATGAGACCTACAAAAGCTCCGCTTGTGGTGCCCATCATGTCCCAAATCTAATTCTCCATGATTTGAGCTGCCAAACGTCCCGGCCAGGCTTAATACCTTATATCAAATCCCTCTAAAAGCGTATAATTTCCACTGATTGCTCACACTTGCGGCCTACTTACAAACACATCGGCAACCGGGCGGTGGAAAGCCACATTCTCTGTTTTCGTCCGCTGCCAACCTATTTATTTTTCACTTTCTAAGTGGTGGCTGAGAAGAGAGTCAAGGAACAAAGAGTCATTCGGCAAGCTTAATACAGTTTTCATTTTCCATATACTGCTGTTGAGTGGAGAAAAGTTGCCTTTACTTCTTTTCAACATGCTCGTATTCCATTTAGAGCTGAGAAAATGCACTGTTTTACATCATATACAAAAAAGAGATTTTTTCAAAGTCTCGTCTGCTCACCAAGCCTGCATTTATTTGATCTGAAAGACGGCAAAAGCGGTAATATTGTGAAATATTTTTACTATTTAAAATAACTGCTTTCTATTTGAATATATTTTAAAATGTAATTTATTCCTGTGAACAAATTTTAATTTTCAGCATCATTACTCCAGTCTTCAATCTCACGTGATCCTTCAAAAATCAGTCTAGTATGCTGATTTGCTGTTCAAGAAACATTATTATTATTATAATTAACATTTAAATCAGTTGAGTACATTTTTTTCGGGTATCTTTGATGAATAGAAATATCACAGGAATAAATTACATTTTAAAAAAATATTAAAATAGAAAACAGTTATTTTAAATAGTAAAAATTATTTCAAAATTGTACTGTTTTTGCAGTACCTTGGAACAAATAAATGCAGGCTTGGTGAGCAGAAGAGACTTTTAAAAAAAAAACATTTAAAATTAAAAACTTTTTACTGGTAGTGTACATTAAAATAAATTTCTAGTAATTACAAAGAAACGGCAAGTAACACGTTTAATTAAATGTGAACATTTTAAGTAGAAAAACTGAAATGTGATCCTGGACCACAAAACCAGTCATAAGTAGCACGGGTACATTTGTATTAATAGCCAACAATACAGATCAAAATTATCGATTTTTCTTTTATGCCAAGAATCATTAGGATATTAAGGAAAGATCATGTTCCATGAAGATATCTTGTAAATTTCCTACCGTAAATATATCAAAACGTAATTTCTGATTAATAATATGCATTGCTAAAAACTTTGTTTGGACAACGTTAAAGACGATTTTCTCAACATTTTGCTATTTTGCACCCTCAGATACCAGTTTTTTAAAATAGTTTTATCTTTTAATCCTATCCTAACAAACCACACATCAATGGAAAGCTTATTTCTTTGAGCTTTCAGATGATGTACAAATCTCAATTTCAAAAAATTGACCCTTATTACTGGTTTTGTGGTCCATGGTCACAAATAGCATTTTCTTGTAAAACGTACTCCAATAATCTTTTGATTTACAACTTCGTGTTTTTAGGGTGTAATTGCAAGGCGTTTGCAAACTGTAAGGTATGTGATGTACTTTCACATCGTATAGTTTTAGATTCTGCATTTTAATCACCAAACTTTGGTGCTACCGTTCCGCCATGCTACAACCCAATATAATAGCTATGTGGTAAAAGCGGCAACAATTTAACCGGACAGAGAGCTATTACAGAAAACAGGCTTTTCTTATCCAAAGAAACATGTAATATCTTAAATATAATGTTCATAATTGTGGGATTTTCAACAGAGTGCGTATAGTGTACAGAACTGAAACGGTTGCAAAAAATCAACCCGGGCCAAATCATTCACTGGAAATAGATAATTGTGACTGAGCTAAAACCATAAGCATAGCTTTCACCAAGGTATTACAGGCATAAGAAACCAAACCGTCAACCAAAGTTGTTTCATGTCTAAATTTCCAGGACAATATCCAATGACCTTCTTTAGTGGAATGTCATAACTGAGAATGATGGCCAAGCTCAATCCGGCCCATGAATCTGTCACCCTAATACAGTTTAGACTATCATTAAATTATTGTTAGTGCTGCAGTTAGCGTGCGGTTCGTACCGACAGTAATATTCTTACGTTTTATTTTGCATCCTTTGTTGTTACATCATAAATTGGATCAACAGTGTTCATCCAAAGTAGCAAATAATTGCAGATCATGGCTTTGAATGTTATTTCACAGTCCATATTTTGGTTTGTCTACGATGTCTAATAGTTTACCCAAGTACCGCTAAAGAAAAGGAATGTTTTTTCCCTTCGTTTTTTCCCCACGGTGAACCACAAAAAGGCCATCACTTGCTCACCTCAGGATTTTATATTTAGATATCATGTGGAATATTTTCAAACACATCAGAGAAATAATTTCAAAAAGGCCTTCTGTGAGTTACTACTTTTACCAACTGGAAAATGCCTTGTCAAACCAAGCAAAGCAGGTCTCCATTTGGATGTCACATAATAAGTGAAAACCCAAGGAAAAACGGGTCATCAGAATTCCATAACCACACAAAAGTCCCGCCTCTCAGGGGAGCCACCATGGAAAGCAAAGCGCTGCCTGAAGTCATTCCTGCTTCGGAGCTCGGGAATAATGACAGCTATGATATAACATTTTGAGAGAAACCCCAAAAAATATTTAAAAGGTGATCAATAAAAGTAATATTGTGAAACATAAGTTTTCTATTTTAATTTATTTTGAAATTTCATTTATGTATGTACACACTACCACTCAAAAGTTTTTGAACAGTAATATTTTTAATGTTTTTTTTTTTTTTAAAGAAGTCTCTTCTGCTCACCAAGCCTGCATTTCATTCAGAGTACAGCAAAAACAGTAAAATTCTGAAATATTTTTACTATTTAAAATAACTTCTCTCTATTTGAATATATTTTAAAATGTCATTTATTTCTATGATTTCAAAGCTGAATTTTTAGCATCATTACTCCAGAATTACTCTCATCAGAAATCGTTCTAATATTCTGATTTTCTGCTCCAAAAAAAAAAAAAAAAATATTATTATTATTATTATGTTAAAAACAGCGGAGTAGAATTTTTCAGGTTTCTTTAATAAATAAAATGAAATGAAAGTTAAGAAGAACAGCATTTATCTAAAAGAGACATTTTGTAACATTATAAATGAATTTATCATCACGTTTTCTTTTCAAAAATCTTCTGATCTTTGGAGCTTTCTATTCATCAGAAAATCCTGAAAAAAATGTACTCAACTGTTTTAAATATTGATAAATTATTAAATATTTCTTGAACAGCAAATCAGCATATTAGAATGATTTCGAAAAGGATCATATGACACTGAAGACTGGAGTAATGATGCTGAAAATTTAGCTTTGATCACAGGAATAAATTACATTTTAAAATATATTCAAATATAAAAAAGTTATTTTAAATAGGAAAAACATTTCACAGTATTACTGCTTTTGCTGTATTAAGAATCAAATAAATGCAGGCTTTAAAGAGAATTTTGTTAAAAAAACATTAAAAATCTTACTGTTCAAAAACTTTTGACTGGTAGTGTGTGTTTGTATATATAAACACTTTTGTGTTCATAAAGTGCAGGGCCTTGATGTTAAGAAGTTGTTGTGGTGAGACTCTGCCTCACTCTGTAATTACATCATTGCTTTGCATTACAGCTTGAGGTCAATGATGTCATTAGGTCTGAGCAGCTTCCAAAATTTCTGCAATGGGTTTATTGTATGAGTAAATCTACTGTTTGTTTCACTAATTCCTAATATCATTAGCCGGCTATTTTACATGCCCCTGAAATTCAATCAAGCCAATGCGCGCTCTCTCTCTCTCTCTGCTCTGAGCCACGGTTTAACATGCGCCACTTTATTATTTGCCTGTTGAGTGCTTTTTAGAGCCGCAATTAGGGTGCCGTTTTATTCTCTGTTTGCTCTGCGGGCCTTAATTAACAATGCAGAGCCATTTATTACATTACCGCTTGTAAAAATTTAAGTACCTCCCCGTATACTGGACGCAGGATTCCGCTAAAAGAGCCTGGAGGAGAATTTGACACTTTGCCGAAGCCAACGCACAAATTTCTTTTTTGAGTCTGGAGATGCATTGTGGTGTCAGAAATAGAGACGTTTGCTTTAAATGATGAAGTAAACAGGAGAATTTGGATACTCCCGGCCGCCTGGGGAGCTGTCCGTTAACAGACGAAGAATGGGGTTTAAAGAGCAAGGCTCTCTCGGATGCGCGACCGATAAGACGCGACGGCCGTAAGCGTTTATGGGATACGCGGCAATAACGGCGGGGCCGGAAAAGCCCCTGATCCCTTCTCATAATAGCATTTTCCTAACTGCCTCTTTATCATAGGCAATTTCGCAAAGTCTCGAGGGAATCCGTTTTTTCGTCCGTGGAATCACCATCTCGCAATAAATTCCACCTTTAAAAAAGTGTGGAGCATGTGTTTTATGAAGTCCAAGTTCAGGCAGAGTGCAGGCTGAAGCAGGGCCCCGTAGTCTCTGGGTTTCATCTGATTTGCGGTGGCAATAAAGGTGCAGGGGGGGAAAAAATCCCTCCACATGCTGCCCGTTTCAGATGTGTTTTGGATTGAAAATAGGATTAATGTGCTAAAGTGTGATTAGAATGGTTAAACACGATTAATTGGAACGGACTCGTATCGCCAGGGGAGCGAGGCGGGCGGAGGGGGGTGTTCCTGGACGGCCTCCAGTTCACCAAGTGAACAAAGCACACCAACTGTCCAGGATTTTCCATGTCTCCACTGGTGCGCCTTTTCCTTTGCATTTTCTCATAGCCAGCTTGTCTGAAGGCAGATTAAATGCAGCTGAGAATGTTGGTGTAGGCCTGCAGCGTGGGACCCTCTGGGAATAGGCAGGAACCACGAGCTTGGACTTGGCCTGAGCTGCGCTGCTTGAAAACAGCCATGCACCCAGGGCAGAGGTCCAGGTGGATCGACAAGGGAGAGGGGAGTAATTTGGGGTTATTTAAAATGATCTATTAAACCCCTGAACTTTAATCAGGGTTGCTACTATACTGACAGGCATGATTTACTTACAAATCAAGATGATGGGGATGGGAGGGGATGGATAAGGTCAGAATTTGCGTACTTGATTTTCGAGGGAGTGACGGCCGAGCGACGGGCGCGCTAACCGTTCCCGGCCCTGGCGAGAGGGCTCATTAGCACCTCGGAGGCATCGCGGAGGCTGACGGAGCCGCTCTCGGGGGTGGGGCGGAGGGGGTGAGATCACGCGAGGAGCAGACACACTTGTTTGAGTTCTGTCTAAACACAGCAGGGCTCTGACAGACACCTAAAGTCAAACTGTTTTACCCCAGACTCACTAACTCACAAAGCAGAGCCTGCATTTCAAATGTGATTAGCCCTCATCATCCGAGGGTTGAAGAAGTTAACGGTCGCGTAAACACTGGGCCGCCGACGGCGGGAGAGGCGCAGCCGCGGGGCAAAAGTCGCAGAGGACATGAAGAGTGACATCGGAAGATCAAGGGGTCTCGCTCTAAAACAAAAACAGTTTAGGCGCAAGGTTAGCAAACATGTGATCCAACACTGTCACGTTTTCAAGGAAGTAAATTTTAATTTTATGATTAAACTTCAAGACACAAAAACCTTATTCATGTCTGTCTTTATAAACTCTTTTATTAAAAAAAATAAAGAATTTGAAAACATTAAGAAAAATGCTAAGATTGCGCTTTTTACAACTAAAATTCTGTAGTATTCCTTTTATGCCATTTGGTAAATGTCATTTATTGAAAATTTGACAAAAAAAAACCCACCTTCATAATCTTGATTACTTGTTATATATATATGCAAATTATAATATAATAAATTATATTAAAGTATAATTAAATTTCAAAATTATTATTATTATTATTATATTTAGTGTCTTAAACCAAAAGTAATTTATTAAAAATTAAACAAAAAAAAAAAAACGTATTATTGTTGTCGTTGTTGTTGTTGTTATTTACATATAAATTATAATATAGTAAATTGTATTAATGTACATTTTATTATTATTAT
>JAHKKF010529550.1:0-28197 GCA_019740295.1 Labeo calbasu | reverse complement strand
ATATATACATTCAAACACACACACACACACACACACACATATATATATATATATTTTTTTTGCTTGTAAATCTAAGACCTTTTTTTTTTCTTAAACTTCACTAAACTCAAATGTTATTTATTTATTTATTTTATAAGTATAATTTTTGAAATTCTGAAAATTGAAAACAACAATGTTTACACTCTACTTGACTAAAAACATACTACCACAGTGTCAACAGGATTCTTAACTGGCTTAACTAGCTTTCATGCTCATCGGCATCTTCAAACCACCATTAACCAAAATAAACAAAGATGATCAAAGGGAAAAATCTTTTACATTTTTAATTTTAAAAAAGCATGTGCCAAGTTCCTAAAATATAATATTTGTTTTCATGTTGATTTATACCATTTTATATCATGTATACCTTTTTCAAAAAATAACAAAAATATTTAAACCACTCTAACGTGGTGTAACTGTGACATTTTAAAACATACTTTAAGGTCTTTATTTTAATTAATTAAGGAATTTATTTTTTTTAATAAATATTTCTGAACTCATAAACATCATGACAATATTCTGTTTATTTGCTCTGCTAATTATTTAATAAAAATGTCTACTATATACTAACTAATTGACCTCTTTTGGAGTTGCATAACTGCACTCCTGCATGTACAATATATAATACTGTAGCATTAAAACAATTCTGTTTCACATATTCATTTTCAAAGAAATAATAATAAAGTATTATGCCAAAAAGTTTTTTTCCAGGATCTTCAGCTTGTAATTCTAAGCCATTTTTTTCTAAGCCATTTCTTTAGACATACAATCTTCAGACAGCTATACCACCTAGACCTTCACTAGCACTTCACCCTCACATTTAATATTAATTTTAATTCATCAAATGAAAACAATGTCTGAATGAAATTACAGAAGAGGTCTATTCAAGTCATTATCAAGTCCAAAATAAAAACAGCATCACTTTAATGTCCCAGTTCTTTTCAGAAAACTAACAAAGTACATTAATTAAGACTTTTAACATGGCTATTACAGAGCAACTCCTGCTCTTTCAGTAAGTCCAGATGGATGAAATTACCTCACACGTTCTCCCTGACAGATTTCTGGTGGTTAATGTGTCCCCTAATGCATTGAGAGCGTGTGTCTCTAGAGTCTCAACCAGTCTCAGTACTGATTTGAGGTCACTTTTGCTCTTGAGGACCACTGAACATCTCACCGGCTCTTGTCAGTAGCTCCTGTGACTCATTAGGAGAAAACGAGCAACCAATCGTGCAAAGTTATCTACCTTGTCCTTTTTTCCTTTACAGTTATACAGTCACAGAAGGCTATGCATCACCATGGTGCTTTCATGCAAAAGCAGTAATATGATAAAATACACCACTGCTTGATAAATTAAACATTCAATGTAATAATCAGAAAAATTACAAATAAACAGTTCAATAGCCAATAACAAAATCTTGTGGCCTACTTTATTTTAATATAGGCTCTGAAACCTTCTAAATGCAGCCTGCGGCCCTTACGCTCAAGTAAAATACAGTATCCGGTTTGTTGCACACCGACTAAAAGCAAAGAGCCCTTGTCAAATGACGTGTATGTGGATGTATCATTCACAAACTTGACACCATGAATTGTGACGCGGCGTTTAACGGTGTCTTCGCCCTGATTGTGCTAAACTATGTAGCCATCACTTCAGTCACAAAGCGGCGGACGCTTATCGCTTTCCCCCCATATCTGTTTGCCTGTTTGGGACATGCAGTGATGAAGAGGAGAAGGGGGAAATGTCAGGTTCACTTGTAGATCAAGTCGAGCATGTATTATCTCAGCTCTAGTCATCTGTGGCCCCGGCAGCCGCTGGCGCTGTGAGGAGAGAACACACACCCCCCGTTTCCTGTCAGAGAGCTGGAGACGGGTTGAGAGGATCCCTCAGAGAGAGAGAGAGAGAGGAAGAATAAATCCCAAACACCCCTCCACCGTGAGGTCGTGACCTCAGGTCCCCTGTATCCCCTCAGGCGGCACTAGTCCCACTGTGTGTACAATGGTTTCATTAGGAGGGTGAGATCAGACGAAAAATGGGCATTGAGAGGATTCAAATATGGTTCTCTAAGAGTCTAGAACAGGGTTCCAACACCTTTTGACCAATGATTTTTCCGTAATTTTCCTAGTCGTACATAATTACTGAATACATTTATTAAAAAGATAGATAATACGACTGCACTCACAAAAAAACTAACTGTCTTATATCTAATGACTCATATTCAGCACAGAAATATTCATAATGATTTACTATTTCCTCTATTTTCATAGTCACAGGAAGATCTTTAATACTGATTATCATCTAAATCTGTGGAAATCTGTGAATTTCTGTAGAATTTTGTCATATTTTAATTACATTTTCTGTGTAAAAAAAAATGTGGAATAATGCATTTAAAAAATTAGATAACACTTTTTCATCAGGAAAGCTAAAATTATTCTAAATTATGTGGCTTTAGGTCAAAAATATTATTTAATATGAAAATATTATTAAGCTTAAATCCTTATCAAATTAGCCTACATATCTGATAAATGGTGAAGAATTTGAAGAACTTTATGGGCTTTATGGGCAAAATTTTGTGATTGGATATTATGATAATGACAATTATTACTATGTGCAGATATGTGAAGATTTCTGTACAATTTTGTGTTTCAACACAATGACTATGAGTACATTACATCATTTTATTTTCATTTTACTACACTCAATAAATATTTTTCTATTAACAGAACATGAATATATGTAAAAACTTCCATATGCAGCTGAACCACATAAATCTGCACAATTTTATGACATTTCTGTGCTGATTGTGAGGTAATATAGTAGAAAAAAAATCAGGTATGCATACATAAAAATGGTTTGTTCAGATAATAAAAAAAATGCTACATTATATAGCTTTAAGTCATGTAGTTGGACTACATTAGATTACATTAATGTATCCTAAATATCTGATAAATCTTTGCAGAATTGATTTCCTATTTCACCTGCACGTGAAAAACATTTACTAATCTACTTATTTACTGGGTTTTCAACTTAACCCATAGTTATTTAAACCGCATGTAGCTATTAAAGACAACAATTATATAAAAGATCAGATATTAATTGCAAAAATGATCACTCGTTAGTTAAGCGAAAAGTATATTTCACCTAATTTATAAGGTTTTAAGTCAAAAATATTATTTAATATGGCTGAATCAACCAAATCACATCAGATTACACTAATATCAAAGCTGAAAGTGCTATCAAAGTAGCCAAAACATCTGATAAATGAACTTTACAAATAAAACTTTCTGCAGAATGTGGTGGTTCAATAATATGACAGCAGTCAAGTATGTTTGCTAGTTTAATTTCATACTTGAACTTTAATTTGATACTTGAACCTTGACCAAACATTTCAGTACAACTTACTAAATCCAGAAAATTCTAAGCCACTACATGATTACAACATTTCAGATTTCTTTACATCATAAAAAGCATGATCATCCAGCAAATAACAGAACTCAGCATCCTCATCTAGCTTCAGTGAAATCTAGATGAAATATCTGGCATATAATAATTAGCAAAGTAAACATTCTTCAAAGAACCATCCTGATTGAGTTTATTCCAAGCTTTTTAGCCTATCATCATTGAAAAGTACAAAAGCAATAGCTCAGTGAAAGCCTACATGGAAGATTTGTATCTGATCAAATGTATTTAGGCACACAGTCACACAAAAACAATTTTTTTCTTTGTTTATTTCCTATTTCACTTGCAACATTTACTATTAATTTATTGGGCTTTCAACGTGACCTACAGTCATTTAGAAACGCACACAGCTATTAAAGATAACACAAAGAACACATCACCTTGGACTGCAGATTTGACTCATTTCATTCATGTATCATTATAAACATGGTGATTTGAATATGAGAATGTACTTTATGTTAAATTCTAGTACCTTGAAAGACAGCAGCAGAGCACGTAATTGCTAAAGCTGCTAAATCAAAGACATGAATGCTGGACCTCCTGTGTCTTTACTCCAGGGTATAATAACCCCTGATGCTTAGTTAGCAAGCTTTATATTTATAAACAACATCTATTCAAATAAATATGGCTCCATAAAAGAGACTTCAAAGTTAAAATTGGACTAATTTACTTTCTTAATACGCAAATCTGGTCTTATTGTGCATATTCCAAAAGAGAAGAAAGTTCATTTCAACCTCTGTCCTCCAACCAACTATAATATAGAGGCCATTTTCACAATCCAATCATTTCCTGATGAATAAAATGCTCTGCTCTAGAGTTTCATTTAGAAATATGTCTCCTGAACATCATTTCATGTTGATGTTAAAGGGTGTGCTGTTTGAATTTATTTTTAAAGCTGCCTTCAAGTCACGTTGGAATGATTGTATTTGGGAAATGAGTGCACGTGAACGTCACAAAATTACCAGCAGGAAACTCTGGATTTTCTATAAGCACCAACTTTCTGAGTTGGGTTTATGTCATTTAAAAACAACAACAACAACAACAACAAAAAAAGGGATTGAATACTAATTGGAATTGGTAAAAATTACAGTTGTTGAATGTACTATTGTGCATGCCAGATAATACTTTTCATTTATTTGGTTCATGAGGTGACAGACTTGTGCAGGTCAACTACATTTCCCATCATTCTCTGTCACACCATGTGAAAGATTTTCAAAAGAATCACGCATCTAACGTGCACGCATTGCTCTTTATTTGGTAGATCGGATGGAAAATGAAAAAGGTAAGGAAATGTTAAACTACCAAATGTGTGTTTTTACACTTTAAAAAAATGCTCGGTTAAATAAAACCCAGTGCTGGGTAAAATATAGACAAACCATATGTTTAACTCACCCTTACATAAACCAGTGTTTAACCCACCCTTCTGGGTAGTTTTATTTAAATGTTGAATTGTTTAAAAATTACTATATGGCTGGTTTAAAATGAACCCAAAAAATCAGACACATAATTACTAGAGGCATCAGGGATAATCGAAAGGTGAACATTTATTACTAAGCAATTCAAAAAAATTAAATTATTTAATTATTATTTATTCAATTTATTAAAGGAGAAGTCCACTTCCAGAACAACAATTTACATATAATGTACTCACCCCCTTGTCATCCAAGATGTTCATGTCTTTCTTTCTTCAGTCGTAAAGAAATTATGTTTTTTGATGAAAACATTTCAGCATTTTTCTCCATATGATATGGTGCCCTGATTTTGAACTTACAAAATGCAGTTTAAATGCGGCTTTAAACGATCCCAAATGCGGCTGTAAACAATCCCAGCCAAGAAAGAAAGGTCTTATCTAGCGAAACAATCAGTTATTTTAATAAAAATAATACAATTTATATACTTTTTAATGCCAAACGCTCATCTTGTCTTACTCTGCCTGGACTGTTTTTTTTCTGGTTCATGTCAGTTAGGGTATGTCGAAAAACTCCCATCTCATGTTCTCCCTCAACTTCAAAATCATCCTATATTGTTGTTTTACCTTTTTTGTTAAGGGTGTTTGATCTTTGCATGTTCACTTTGCAAAGACTGTGTCGGTACTTCTGCAGCGATTGTAGGATGATACTGAAATGATTTTTGAATTTGAGGGAGAAAATACGATTGGAGTTTTTTGACATACCCTAACTGTCATGAGCCAGAATACACAGAGTTCAGGGTGAGCGAGACAAGACGAGCGTTTGAGATTAAAAAGTATTTAAATTGTTTTTTTTTTTAAATGAAAGTAACCAATCATTTCGCTAGATAAGACCCTTCTTTCTTGGCTAGGATAGTTTACAACCGCATTTGGGATCGTTTGAAGCCGCATTTAAACTGCATTTGGAAGTTCAAAATCGGGGCACCATAGCAGTCCATTATAATGGAGAAAAATGCATTAATGTTTTCCTCAAAAAACGCAATTTCTTTACGACTGAAGAAAGAAAGACAAGAACATCTTGGATGACAAGGGGGTGAGTACATTATATGTGAATCTTTGTTTTGGAAGTGGACTTCTCCTTTAATAAATGTTAATTTCCAACCTATTTTGGGTTCATTTTAAGCAAGAAATATAGTACTTTTTAAGCAATAGTTGAGTTAGATAAAACCACCCAGAAAGTTGAGTTAAACATTTAACAAAACAAACCAGTCGCTGGGTTTGTCCATGTTTCACCCAGCGCTGGGTTGTATTTAACCCAGCATTTTTTATACTTTTGTATTCTGACCAAAATCAACTGATTGCACATTTTAATTTATGACTACTGAAATTGCTAACGTGAACTTCCCAGGATGATTTACAGGCAGCATTAGTCTTCACAGGCTAGAACACATACAAACATAAAGCTGTTTAACTGGACAACTGGAGTAATTCCAAACTTGTGGAATGTTGTAAAACTGAAAGTTGTAAAACTAGAGTAGTAAAACTGAAACTGTTTACTTTCAGAGGAGATAGCAAACTTCATATTGAGTGCAAAAGGTGCATCAAACTTCTCAAATAAAGTTTCAGATCTGATTTCAGCTTCAAAAAACAATATTCCGGATTTAAGATGCGTTTAAGTAATTCTAAACTAGTACTACTGTTCCTAATAAGGGTTATAGACTACCACAACTTTGGGTTTGGTAATGTTTTATTTTTCATACAGTATATTCTGGAAAGAAGTCTCTTTTGCTCAAAAAAGCTGCATTTATTTTATCATCAGTGCATTAAAAACAGTAATTTTGTGAAAAAACAAATATTACAATTTAAGTGAAGTGTTTTAATATTTTGATTTTTTATATGTATTTTTCCTGTAATGGTAAAACTGAATTTTCAGCAGTCATTACAGTCACATGATCCTTCAGAAATCATTCTAAATCATGACCCAATTTTTTTAAAGAGTTCAAAAGAACAGCACTGACTTGAAATAAATTCTTTTGTAACATTATAAACATCTTTACTGTCACTTTTGACCAACATAATGCATATTTGCAAATTAAAAATATTAGTTCATTTTTAATCTCACTAACCCACAAACCTTTGACTCTAATTGTTAAACTTCTGTGTCTAGTTTGTCCTGTACCTTGTTATTACTTTTCCAAGCAATTGTTTGTGGATAATAAAACCCCATCGATTTGCACTGAGCCAAATATAGAAAACAGAGCATCGCAAAAACTTCAATATTGGATTTTTTTGCACATACAAACACACACAAAATGTACAGTAGCTGTGTGTTGATTTTACATGCCCTGTCACTTTTCACCTTCAGTCAGACGCTAAAAGCAGAGCCATTTTCATTTCAGCAGTCCGAGACGTCAGCGGTCTAGTGACTTGTTAAAGCCCAGCAAAGTAATTGATGCATGCAATCGCAAATTGGTTCCCCGCCTAAACTTCAGGCCTATTATTTCATTAGATAAAGCCACATTTGGGTTGCCAAAATAATTTTTGTGTCCAACAAGGAATTAAAATCCTGTGAAAGCTCACAAACGGGGAGATATTCTCTCTGATAAATATAGCCTCAGATGTAAATAAGATCTATAGGCACATGCCAAACATACAGTTATGCGAGTTCTGTTGCTTATGAGCAAATAAACCCCACTTGCATATATAATTAGATGTAAGTGTAAATAATTGGTTATGCATGTGCCAACACGAGGATGATGTTTGTCTGTGTGCGTATGTGCGCGCTCCACTCTCAAGTCCCACTGATTCGTCTTTCCAGCCATGTTGAATCCTCTTTTCTTATCAGAGCAGTGCAGGCCTGCATCAGGCGCTCCTTGCTATGACAGAGGCTACAACAATAGGCATGCGATACCGCTGCTTAGCGCTGCGTTTCGGAGGGGAAACCTGCCACAGGCACAGATTAACAACACACACACACACACACACACACACACACATTCACTCTCTCTCCCTTTCAAACACACGCACCCACTCCCACAAAATAGATTGCAGCCACCAAAACAAAACATTTTTCCAAAGGCCCGGCTCTTGATTAATGAAGTAATGACAAGAAGAAAAATATAATTTCGGCATGAAAAAAATCCACTGCCACTTGTTCAAGTTTGGGACGAACAATAAACCTATAGGAGGAGGAAGAGGACAGCAAAGAGGAGGAGATAAAGCCCAATGATGGCTGGAATTATTCCTCCCGCTCATTCGATACACTGGTTCATGCTGAATTACAACATAAAAACAATCCAGGAGCCCAAGTGACACTGGTTCAACCTCTGACGGGTGCAAATGAAGACAACAGCATGTCATTTCTGCCACCGTGGACACTCAACAAATACAAACACAAGCTACATGCACTACAAGAGTTTACTGCTCATAAAACCTCCATGGATGAATCCAGATTGCTCAGAGGATGCTCTTTTATAGCTCAAGAGACTCCAAGGATATCTTTATTTCAGATGTTTCGTCTACAATTGCTTGGGAAGAATAAAAACAGACTTGGAATCTGAGCAGTTTTAGATCTCCTCTGAAAGTCTATGCAAGATTACTGAAGTTTTTTCTCAGGAGAAACATCTGAAGAGCATTAGCACTCAATTTAGTCTCATTTCAGTGAGAAACAAACAAGATAAAAAGATTTTATTTGAGAATATTCTTTCCTGTGGGCGTCCCTGAACATATTAACTAATGGTGGACTCATCCTTTTTTTTTTTTAATCTACAAAATAGAGAAATAAAATAGACAATAGAGAAACTATTCATTTTTTGATCCAGCAGTTGGGTTAAATATTTCTTTTTTAAAATTACTCTATGGCTGCCTTAAAATGAATCTAAAACAGGTTGTCAATTAAAAATCAGACACTTAATTACTAGAGGCATCAGAAATAATCAAAAGGTGAACATTTATTAATAAACAATGAAAAATTATTTATTCAACTTATTAATAAATGCTCATTTATTTAACATATTAATAAATAAAAATGTAAACATATTTTGGGTTCATTTTAAGATTGCTAAAATATGTTTGAATTTTCATTTATTAATATATTACATTTTTATGAACGAGTTGAGTTGGGTTAGAACATTTTACCCAACATTTTATATATATATATATATATATATATATATACACATGTTTTTCAAATAAGTCTCTTCTGCTCACTAAGCACGCATTTATTTGATCCAAAATACAGCAAAAGCAGTATTATTGTAAAAATATTTTACTATTTAAAATAACTGCTTTCTATTTGAATATACTTTAAAATACAATTTATTCCTGTGATCAGATTTGAATTTTTAGCATCAATACTGCAGTGTCACATGATGTAATGTTACAAAATATTTCTATTTCAGATAAATGCTGATCTTCTGAACTTTCTAATCATATAAGAAATCTGAAAATATTCCACTCAGCTACTTTCAACATAATAATAATAATAAATGTTTTTGAGCAGCAAATCAGAATATTAGAACGATTGCTGAAGGATCATGTGACTGGAGTAATGATGCTAAAAATTCAGCTTTGAAATCACAGGAATAAATTACATTTTAAAATATATAAAAATAGTATAAAAATATACTAAAAATTCAAAAGTAGTAGGTAGTGTATAATTACATACAAGAATATTAATTCAGTGAAATCCACTTCCTGTCATTCCACTTCCTGATATTCCAATTCAACTTCTTGTTGGATGTGGCCAATTCAGTTCAAATTAATTCATTAATTTAAAGGGAACAAATTCTTAAATTATGAATTTTGCAAAACCCTGATATTGACTCAACAGCATAAAAGTCTGTCAGTAAATTTAAAAGTGACCAAGATCCTGCTTGTTTATTACCGCTTCCTAACAAAGCTCTTTAATTAGAGAAATGCTCATTCATTAGACGAACATTGAACTAAAAGCCATACTTAACGAACTGCCATCTTGGAAGGGGCCTGTAAATCTGTAGTTCATTATTAGGTTGTTTCCAAATCAATTATTAACACTTAAAATGGCCACTGGGCAGCGAGAGAGGCACAGAGCCACAGGCCGCAGTCAGGGTTGAGTCCAGGCCCAGTAATTACCGTGATGAAGACACCTGCTACTCAATAGCTTCGACCCACACCGGCCGCCCGGCCCCCAGATGGCAGACATTTATGTCTGAGTGTCATTATTAATTTGTGTTAATTTGGTGGGGGTGGACGGGCTCGTCGCTCACCTGCGCAGGGGCTGCTGGGTAATTGAGCTCTAATGGCCTGATTGATCGGCAGGAGAGGAGAGAGCTCGGGCGACTATCGCTCAGACGCTGAGAGGAAGCGCTCTGTAGACACAGCAGTTCAAACATCCATCGGACACTGACACCACAATATATCTTTAATCAATTTGCAAGTCATTTCGGTCACGTTTTAAAAAACGACTCTGTTAAAGCAGTCTGTCTCGCTATCTTCAATCACTTCAATTATTTCTGACCTGGTGGAGGAAATATGATATAAAAAGAGTGCCCACCTTCTCGCTAGGTATGATTCAGCTTTTGGAGATTCGCTCCAGAGTGTTAAATCAATAACTGCGATCGTAGAGAGAGACGACTCACTGAGTCGTGAATCATTTGGGTGAATCGTTTGAATGGAACGAAGATGGACGGCATCCAGACTGGGGCATCTGAGGAGTTTCACGTGTAAACACGACAGAGCGTGGCATCGTAAACTCCCAGAAGCCCTCTGGTCTCTACTGACTTCTCCGTGTATCAGATGTGCGACGTGCCCTCCGCACCGATAAGCCCTCATCATGTGACCCTATCTCTGCCCCACAGATGCCAAGATCTCTCTCACCCGCTCACCAGGGCGACATCACTCAGTTCTAGATGTGGGACGCCCTCAAACGCCTGTCCTACTTCACCATATACAAAAGATGGACACACTAGATCCATCATTTCTATTCATTTTCATTCATATGCACACTCTTAAAAAATACACATTCATTACTGGTTCCAATGCGGAACTTTTCTACTGCATGCGACTATGAAAAAATATATAGGAGCACCAGGGCAACTAAACCGATCAGCATATTTGCACTAAGGGGAGCTTCAAAGGTTTCTACGTGTTTTTTCGAAGTGGAGTAATGTATCACAGACATATCTCATAAACCCTTTCACAAACAAAGTGTAGAGAGAGTGTAAATAAGAGATTGATTGTGCAGTGTAGAGAGCTTTGTTGATTACAATGGAACTTTGTGAGATCGCGATGAACTAAGATGAGTGACAGCTTTTAATGATTTTTATGGGAGTTTTGAGATATTGATTCAATACAACAGTTAAATAAACCAAACGTTAATATTAAGTGACTTACATTGTCTGACTATAACACTGTTGCCTGATTTTGCTCTATTTCGTCGTCAAAAATAGTTTAAAAAGTCACAGCTGAGCAGCTGTGCATCTCCATTCAAACACAGCGGTGTTTCGTTTATGAATGAATATGCGTTTTTAAACTAATCAAGTGAGTCAATGATTCAATTTACTATTTATGAAAACAGTCACTTGCTTTATTCCTGAATGAATCAGCTGTTTGAACGAATCAATTGAATTAATGATTCAGTAATTAAATCAGTGACTTGCCGCCACCTACTGGAAGTTTTAGTTTCATTTTTAAAGTATCTTTTCATTTATTTAAATCATTTAATATTTCTATATTCAAAATTTTATATGTGAAATGTTAATTTCAAAATGAATTTATGAATTTGATTGCACTCATGCCACCTTTGAGCCTCATTAAACAAGAAAATACACCTACAAGCCACTTTTGTGTTCTTATGCACCACCTCTGTAGTATTAAGTAGTATAATATGTAGTATAGTTCTTATTCTGTTGTTTTAATTAGACATTTAAAAAAGATGACATACTTTTAATAAAGTTAGAAAAATGCCATTACAAAGATAAAAACAAAATTCCCCTGTAAATCACTTTAAGGAGTCAAATATCACCTCGTAATGGGGAGGCTAATTTATGATCAGATTTTTTGATTATTGATTAGAAGGTGCTTGACTGTGCTCCTACATTTTTTAAGTTAGAAGCACAAGTGCTTCTAAAAAGAAAAGTGAGCGTAGAGCCCTGCCTTATGCATGGAACCAATATATTGATATATTGATCTTTCCCAACAGCTTCCATTCACTTGAAAGGACAGTAGACCCCAAAATAAAAATTCTGTCATCATTTACTCAACCTCATGTCATTCCAAACCTGTTTGACTTTCTTTCTTCTGTGAAATGTCGGTAGCTAAACCGTTTCAGTTCCACAGCATGTGCAAAAAATATAATGGGAGTCAATGGGAACTGAAACTGTTTAGTTAACAGCATTCACTTCATTTTTGGGTGGGCTATTGCTTTAAGACATTACTGAATGGGTTTACACGACAGGAATTTTGACATATTTTTTCTTTAATTGACCATTCAAGTGAAATAACCAGCAAAAACCACTGAATATTTTTAAATCGCACTAAAACATTAATAACTTTAAGCATTCCTAGAGCGCACAGATATATTTAGGCATCACAATAAGTATTGGCATACCACCCATGCATACTTTTGACCAGCTGACCTTAGTTAGGAAAGACACCCTATTTATTTTGAGGTGAAGAATAATTAATGATAATTTTTTAGAAGTCTTAAACGTGATCATAGTAAATGACATGAACACATTACATTCTATGAGCGACCCATCCGGTCCTCTGAATTAATGCTGACCACATTCAATGTACTATTTTTCTACTATTTGACGTCATTCTTAAATTAAGCCAATTGTATTCAAATCCATAAACCAGCAATTTGGTTCAGTCCATATCATGCATCATATATTAGCCATTTCTGTCTTTCCCAAATCAGACACTAAAGAGGGTGACACAAGTGCTGTCACCGTAAAATTAAAAATTCAACACAGTTTAACACCTCTAAAGGGTCAACATTCATGAAGATATAGATTTCTTTCTAGAGACATCACACAAGAAATTTCATGCTCTTTTCTGACAATATGCACATTAACCCTGTATAATGTCACACTGTGTTTGGCTTTATAAATCACTGCTTACAATGTCTTACAATTGACAGTTAATCATTATTTATCCACTCTTACAATATGCAATTCCAAACCTCCGTTTTATTTTTATAGTGAAACACAAAAGGAGAATTTTAGAAAAATCGTCTATTCTTTTTTTGGGTGTACTATCCCTTTAACATATCAGGTAATACTTGATCAAATTTAAGCCAAAAAGCTATTCCAATTTGTGTGCACTTTCTAGGGGCAGTACAGAGGAAAAACAGCGTAAAAGCATGAAGAAAAAAATTAATAAAGTTGAATGTTAAAATAATCCCCTAGAATGGGGCCTCGGAGTCCAAACTCCATGCGGACTTTTCCTTACGTTTCTTAACAGGATAAATATGAGATTCGTTACAATTTTTAATAACTATTGCTTAATTAATCCACATTCAAAATGGAATGTTAAATCCTAAAGGATTCCTCCTTCCGCCTGTGCAGTTAGGTCAACACTTTTCTCATTTCTGCTCTTTCTTTAACGGCTGGAGGATCGTAACAACAGCATTGGCCTAACTGGAGGAATCAGCGAGAATCTGGTAATATCAGTTAAGAGTTTAGTAATAAAATATGCAGATGAAATGGTTAAAGGAGGTCATTTTAGGGTCAGTTTGATGTTGGAATGTATAAGCAGCACTGGGTTATGATCTATATGCAACACAATTAACATCGGTTTATGTTTAGTAATCTTTCACACGTTAATATGCAAATAATGGACTTCAAGGAAAATAAGCTTCACCCTTAATAACAAACAGCTTCATGGATGGATTAATAAATACTGAGACTGTTAAAGGTGAAGTGTGTAATTTCTGTGCTAGCAGAAACTTTCAAACAAGTTTTTAAAACTATCCTGAACAAATGCCATTGGTTGAGCCAATGACAGATCTTTTTTGTTTTAACAAACCATCTAATTTCATTTTGTGTAATTTTCTCTTAGTCCATAAACTGAATCCTTCACCTTTAACCCTTATAAACACTTAACTTTAGATAACGTACCTGAGCATCTGTGTTTAGCTCAATTTTCCCCTCGAAAGGCCCCCATGTGGTTCCTACAGGAAGCTGCTGGCGGCTGTGAATCCGTCGTTCTCCATCTTTGTTGAACAGGTCAAGCTCTCCTGTGAGACAGAACGGGACAGTCAGTCAGTGTCACACAATAAATGCTTCAAGCTGACTGTAAATATATTTAGGATGAGTGGCATCAAAATTTGATAAAAAATGTCCTCAATTTTCGTACGGTATTATTATTTGTGATAAGACCAAGCATTATTAATTAGTTTATTAGTTTATTAAAAATGTCATATATTAAAAAAGTATATGTTATAGAAATTCATTTAAGAATATATATAAATAAATAATATAAATTACAAAAAATAATAAATACTTTTATAAATACATTTTAAAATATACATAGCATATATATTATTTTACTTATAGTAATAAATGTAAATAAGCACAGTTTATTAAAAATGGGGTAAATAATATAATATAATATACTGATAAGACTAAGCATTAAGAAATACATTCTGTCTATTAATTTAAAAAACAGTACATATTATAAAAATTCATTTCATAAACAGTATAAATAATTTACATAATTAAAATAAATACTTTTAATAAATATATTTTACAGTATACACACTGTATATAATATTTTACTTATATTAAGACATGTAAATAAACAGTTTTAAAACATTTTGGGGTAAATAATAACATATAACATAACATAACAACATAACATCAAGCAACTAACAAAATGTGTAGCTGCGGTTGGTTAGTAAAAAAATACTGAAATACAAAAAAACTTTTATAAATATTTTTTTAAAAAATACATAGTGTATATAATATAAATACATTCTATTAAAGAACTGTAATATCAAATGTATTTTTTTTAAAAAAGTATATATATTACATAAATTAATTTCAAAAAAATATTAAAAAAAATAATAAATACTTTTATAAATATATTTTAAAATATAGAGTGTATGTAATATTTTATATTGTTAAATGTGATTAAACATTTTAAAACATTTAATAATATAATATAATATAATATAATGACAAAACATGACAGAAATGAAAACCAAGCAACTAACAAAATGTCTAGTTGTGGCTGATTGGTAAAAAATACTGAAATACAAAAAAACAACCACAAAAAAAAAAAAGAAAAAAAAAAAATTACTTATATTTTTACATGTAAATAAACATATAATATAATATAATATAATATAATATAATATAATAATGAAAGAACATATTTTGTATTCCTTTATTTTTTGTGATGAGACTAAGCATTAAAAAACACACAATGTAATAATTTTTTTAAAAAAGTATATATTACATAAATTCATTTCATAAACAGTATAAATAAATAATATGAATAATAAATACTTTTATAAATATATTTTAAAACATACAGTGTATATAATATTCTACTCATATTATTAAGCATGAATAAACATTTTAAAAGCATTTAATAATATAATATGATATAATATAATATAATATAATATAATATAATATAATATAATATAATATAATATAATATAATATAATATAATATAATATAATATAATATAATATAATATAATATAATATAATATAATATAATATAATATAATATAATATAATATAATATAATATACCAAACTAAGCAACTAACAAAATGTCTACTTGTGGCTTATAAAAAATACTGAAAACACACACAAAAGTACTACATTTACTAATAATAAGCAAATGAACAATTCTTCCACCATGAACTGTAGCGCATTACAATAAAAGTAATACTGCAAATATTTAACTTTCTGCATGAATACAGAATTCACCGCATATACGATCACAAAGTTCGCATTTCATAAAAACCATGATTTGAGCATCATAGCATGTCTTCCTGCCTCTTCTCTGGAGTGACTGCAGTATTTGATACAGACTCCAGCACCTGTTCTGGGAGCTGATGGCGATCAGATGGAGCGTGTCAAACCGCTGGGATGCTAACTCCTCTTGAAAGAGCGTCTTTCGCTCTCTGATAAAACCTCGCTGAGATGTTACAGGCTTAGCGGCTGGCAGCGTGGGCTCTATTTCTGTTTTTCCAGGAAGGGGGCCGAGGCCTCTTGTTAGTGGCGCGCTGAGCTCCGAGTTAATTAACCATGTCACGGGATAGCACAGCTAGCCCCGCGAGTTCCCCGAGCGCCGCTATCTAATCAGTTAGATTTTGTGTGCTTTTTTAGGACAGTGATTAATCAAACAGTTATTATAATAGACTGCCTGGTCATGACTCTCGTCTCTCCAGGGCTAGGGGGCTCTTGTCACGAGGATCTCAAGAGCAGACTTCCGGCGGGTTTTCGTGGCGATGTTGAGAGCTTTTTGGGGCCGACCTGCGACTGAGCGAGATTTATCCCTTGGAGCTCGAGTGCTATCTGCTTTATCTTCCCGCCAGCGTCCTGTTCGGCTGTGTCACAGCACTCATAACAACTGCAGAGCTCTTTACAGCGAAGCGGTGACTGAGAATCTGTACCATGCTGAAAATATTTACGTGAACGTTTGCAAAGCTCAGATGTTTCTACCAAAATTCTAATAAAGACAAATTACTGATATTGAGTACAGCTTCAAAATGCCATCTTTGACTTCTGGATTGGAGTTTGAGATATTTTTAAAATCTCTTCTGAAATTCTAGAGGATATATTCTCAGGAGAAACCTCTGAGCAACATCTGAGACCAGCATTTGTTCTCTAGCTGGCATTATGAGTGTGATTTTGACTGCAGTCAGACACTGTCTGCAACGCTCTGAACGCAACATAAAGGTGTTTCTGTAGTACAGCTTGTTTCGTGACCTGTGCTAAATAAAAGCTGGTTGGTAGATGATCTTCAGGGCTGCCTTTGTGGGTTGAAAGCAGTACAGCACTGATTGAACTTTAAAATGACCTATTCAGCTGTGTTTCTCACTGCAGATATCAGCTGCGTATCTGTGACATGGAAATTCCCCCGCGACTGAATAAACATCTCGGTATCATGATTCCCAGACGTTTGCTAAATATCACAACAATGCATAACAGAGACTTTGGCAAGAGTTTTTAAGAATTTAAAAAGTACAGTAAAAGTTTACAATAAGGTTCCATTTGTAACATAAGTTAACATGAAGTAACAATGAAAAATACTTCTACAGCATTTACGAATCTACTCTGTTAATTTCAGCACACGTTATTAAAATCAAAGGTTATCTGTTAATATTAATTAAAGAACCTGAGCTGACATGAAAACAGTAAACCAATAGTTTTTTCACGTTATGGGTAAAAGCAATCACTGACAGAAAATAAAATTCTATTTTACCTGAATTAAAAGCACTAAAAAAGTCAATATACATTATAGGGTTTTTTTTTGAAGATATAACCAAATATATTTTAATAACTGTTATTAAATTTAATATTTTAAAGATTAAATAAGTGAGTATTAGAAGACGACAAATTGAAAAAAAAGTGCATCCACAATAAATTATCCAATATTGAAAGATACAGATATTGCAATACATTTCTATTGCAATATACTACCAATATATGGATATACTGATATATTGCACAGTATTACCAAAACATTTTGGAAATGTTTTATGGTATGATCTTTGATAAAATAAAATAAAATAAAATAAAATAAAATAAAATAAAATAAAATAAAATAAAATAAAATAAAATAAAATAAAATACTGTAATTTGAGAATGCACCATGTTAAAATGATGGCCAATAATGACAAACCAATATTTATTTTCACACTTTGGGTAAAAGCAGTCACTGACAGAAACTAAAATTCTATTTTACCTAAATTAAAAGCACAAAAAATTAATAATAAATAAACTGGAAAGATAAATTATTTAATATTGACCAATATATTGCGATATATATCTATTGCAATGTATTACTAATATATCGATATATTGAGTACTGTTATGTCCACAGTATTTATATATTTCAATAAATGACGGCATTTCACCAAGTTTAAATGATTATTTATGTTACACAATTTTACAATATATTGAACTTTGCTTTGGCATATGCTTTAAAGCATGTAAACATAGTAAACATGTAATATTAAAAAAATGCCTAGACAGATTAATCATAATGCTTAATTACCAGTTATCAGCACCAATATTAAGCATTTTTATGGTTATCGGTATCAGTCATTTTCAAATCCGATTTGGCGATAAAATAATTTAAAAGCTTTTAAAGAACGTTTTTGTTAGAGCCCTTGTTATTCTTAATTTTGATATTCATTTAAAATTTTACACCAGACGTATATATCGGTTTTATATATCGGTTATCGGTCTACTTGACCTGTAATAATCGGTATCGGTATCGACTCCTACGCAAAACATTATTTACTGAACCGCACTGTTAGTAAAGGCCATGGTAAACGAATACTGTAATCATTGAGTTCTATGGTAAATATCAATAAATGCCATGGTATTTCCAGAGTGCTTGAATGTGAAATACTGCATGTAAAACCATATACTGTACATTAGAAGATTTTTTTTTTCCTTATTTCCCATTCCAGCACTAATGCCTTCATTGCCCGTTATGGAGCTCAGCAGAGATAGTGGGAGAATTTGGGAGGCGGGGGGTCTCTCTGAAGCCTGTCGCGTTCCCGCCAGCCTGTTGGAAGGTGGGGAACCTCATTAAAGGGAAATAATTAAGCGCTGGAGCGCAGCTGGTCCACATCACAGGCAGGCTAAATCTATGCTAGCCCACCACCGCTTGATGTGCTCTGTTCCTACTCTGATAAGACCTCGTGGCCTTTCGCCATGATCGCACAAGTTTCTCTTTAGCCCAGCTTGACACTTTCGTTGAAGTCTTCCGTGCGTCCCATGCTGGGGTGAATGAGAAAGGCGTGCGGCACAAGGACATCTGAAGTCCTAGCGCTGGTGAGTACGAACGTGCCAGTCGTCCGACGAGTGTTCCAAGCCACGTCTCAAAACCTCACGTCCCAGCTGGCTCGTCCCAGCTGTTACCGATACGACACGAGCCCGAGAGGCAAGACGACGACATACGGCTCTGTGTGCGTAATGAGCCAGCCTGCCACCGTCGCCATGTTTGCCACAAGCGTTTAGATGTTGACTCGCCATAGATTACGAGATCAAGATGTACAGTCGCAGATCATCCGCTCGGATCTGGCACGGATGCCGATGAATGCTGGCTTTGCCACTCCATTACTGACATGCATGTACTTTTTATCTAGATTTGCCAAGAGTCAAACATACAGTAGAAAATACTGAGCAAATTTAGAGTTTGATGTACAATGTGAGAGAGGATAGCTTATTGTGGAGCTAATG
The DNA here is from genome assembly GCA_019740295.1 of Labeo calbasu. Classification (NCBI taxonomy): domain Eukaryota; kingdom Metazoa; phylum Chordata; class Actinopteri; order Cypriniformes; family Cyprinidae; genus Labeo; species Labeo calbasu. The sequence continues at coordinate 8,877 of JAHKKF010529550.1, read as the reverse complement.
AAAATTATTTATATATTTTTATTTTTTATTATTTATAACTTTTATTTATTATTAAAAAAAAAACTAAATGCAGGAATGCTGGTTTATATTTTTATTAGGATTTTATTTTATTATTACTTAATTTTAGACATCAAGTGCCACTCCAAAATTGTTAGCCAAAAAAAAAAAGATTTTTATAGTCTTTTACTTTATCGTTTACATTTTCATAATCTGGTTTATATTTCAGATTTTATGTTATTATTATTTGAAACCAAAAACCAATTTTGTTTTGAAAAAAGTCAACAAAAGTGTTGTCAAAACCAGGAAAGATTTATATGGTTCTTTACATAGGTGTTTATAATATATAAGATGGTTTATGCTCAGGATTTTATTTCATTATTATTTAATTTTAGATATCAAGTGCTAATCCAAAATTGATACCAAAATTATAAATAAAATAAAATAAAATAAAATAATAAAAGTATTGTAACAAAAAAAGTCTACAAAAATGTTGTCAGTCCCAGGTAAGATTTGTATGGTTCTTTACTTTATTGTTTATAATACATAAGCAGGATTATATTCAGGATTTTATTTCACTGTTTAATTTTGGACATCAAATGCCAATCCAAAACTGATACTAAAATAAAATAAAATAAAATAAAATAAAATAAAATAAAATAAAATAAAATAAAATAAAATAAAATAAAATAAACAATCTTGTATCAAAAAAAAGTCAACAAAAATGTTGTCAATCCCAAGAAATTATTAATTTTTTTATTATTTATTTTTGGACATCAAATGCCAATCCAAAATTGGTAACAAAATTGTAAAAATAAAATAAAATAAAATAAAATTAAAATTAAAAAAACATTGTTAAATTCAACAGGAATGTTTAGTTTGTTTTTTTATTAATTCATTAAAAAAATTTCCAGCTGTCTACTTTTCTGTTCTAACTATACACAAACATTTTTTTAAATGTTAACTGATAAGCACACCATTGAAAATGATGATATTACACATTATTTTGAATAATAAGTATCAATTCTTCAAGCATAATTATAACCTAAGCTGGTTTGCTGGTTTTACCTGATGTCTGAGTCTGGTTAAGTTGGTCTGTTTTCTGGTTTCAGAGTATTAGAAACCAGCTGGATACCAGCTAAACCAGGCTGGGAGACCCAGCAAGACCTGTTAAAACCAGTTAAAGATCATCAAACCATCTTAGTTTAATCTGTGCAAGCATTTAGTTAATAGCATTTAGCTTTGTTTTCCCTGTGTGGCCATTATCAAATCAAACTGAGGCTAGTTTTTGGGTAACAACCCATCAGTCGAGCACCACTGAAACAGAAACTGCAAGATTAGTTTAGTAGTGTTAATGAAGCGTCCTCGGGCAGAGCTCACGGGTCGAAACACCCAAAAGCTCTCTCATCAACCAGCGCTGAAATGCCACCATCTTGGCACGGAGGAGCTGTTGATATGAGTGCAGAGAACTCCATCCCCCCGTCCCTCCACTCCTCCCTAGATAAGATCATCTGTCGCTCTTCTCCGGGGTCCGCTCCCCCTCACCACAGATCCCTGGCAGAACCATGAATGTCCCTTTTGTGCGCTCAGATCTTCCTCTGATAGCCCCAAAAAGATGTTGCACGCGGCAACTGTTTGTTTCCCCCCGTGACGGAGGGACGATGGGGGATGGAGGGGGTCACGTCTCCCACCTCGAAAAGACAGACAAAAACTAGAAGAAAACGTAAATGCAAAGTCACAGCACAGGAAGAGAAACAAACAACAAAAGCTGACATTCATTTTCCAAATGCAGACCAACCAAAGACTCTTGCTAAAAAGTATTTGCAAATCACACAATGTCATTTCTTTAATTTTGCGGGCAGATTTTGTCATCTTGCGCAACCCAAACTGTCTTTTGCACCCAAACAGTTGCTAGTCGATTAAGGTTTGAAAAGCCTTGTTTTTAAGGTTACTGCTTACTTTTTACGTACTTGATAAACATACAAACTCTGACTAACTTGTCATGTAACTTTTGTGGTTACGTTAACATTTGACAACACTGGAACATTCATTAGGGGTTCAAGTGTGTAGCGCTGAAACCGTATTGTAATTGTTAGAACGGCCAAGGATCAGCAATCTCCACGTAAAACTGATCGCACAGACCAAACCGTAAATCGTAGACTTGAAACTTGGAGGGATGGTAGTACTCACACCACCGACAATGTCACCAAGGCTCACCCCAATCGGCCTGACGGGGGCGCTACAGCGATCAAAAGTATGTAATCGCTTATAACTCCTAAACCGTCAGTCGCAGACTCAAATGTCTTATGTCGTTGAAATCCTCACGCCGGACAAAATGTACCTCAGATTTAATCGTGAGCCGGGCAAAATTTTCGGGTATTTTGGATTTTTTGAAAAACCTACTTTTGCGAACTAGTCATATGTTTGCCACTCGATTGGAACCCGACCAGCAGGAAGATTCTCTGGACAGCAAATATCAATAATCATCCAAAAAAGTGCTCAATATGAGGTCACAGGAAAAAAAAATGCAGAGCTTGGCCACTTGGTGGCGCTATAAGAGGGGAAAAACATAAAAATGGCTATAAGTACGCAACAATTTGTCCTATCAACATGAAAAGCGCTGTGCATAGTCTTGGTCCAGAGTGTCACAAGTGTATATATGGGCATTTGTGTATGTCAAACAAATATGATTGGCAATTAATTTTGAGCACCTATTAGACGAGGTTAATGGAGGCTGATCGGAATGAAACTTGGTGGGCCTGTTTGACTCATGGCACCAAAGGTCTGTGAGAAATTTGAAAGAAATCGGCCACTGGAGGACAATACCACTTTTTTCAAGGGTGTAAACGATTGTACATTGCATGGTTTTTCGCACATGCGTTATTCATATCATGTGATAGAACTCCTCGTTCCTGACAACTTTGCTTCTAGAACCACTGCTGTCAATCAAATAATTTCTTAAATGATTGAGATGTAAAAAACCTAGTTTTGCAAACTAGTCCTAGGTTTTTCGCTCAATCTGGAAAAAAACACTGCTGTACAATTCTCTGGACTCTCTAGGTCAATAATGATCAAAAAAATGTTGAAATGTACCCTTTGGGAAGCTATAATGAGGTTGTTTAGAAAAGGGGCCTGTCTGAATTTACCCAAAATCCTATAAAGCCTAAAGGAAAACACAAAACGTCACGAAACCTGGTGAGCACATACAACAGGTGATTCTAAACAAGCATGCAAAGTTTTAAGGAGATCAGACTGCAGCTGGTCCTATAACAGTCATAATGGTTAAAAACATAATATTTCTATGGTAAATTACCTGGATTTGCAAAAAATACTTTTTTTTTAAATCATTGATTTAGGTGGTTACAAGCTTGCTAAATAATGTCTTTTTTTCATATGCGCTTAAATGCCTTAAAGCGCTTGAATCCCAAGAAATCACTGCTTGCAGCTATATTTTAATATTTGCAATTACTTTTATTTTACTTTTATGGGGTTTAAGCCTTAAATAGGTGGGTTAGGTCTCTCTCAGAAAGTAATGTAACAGTGAAAATATTAAATTATTAAGCACTTGACCTTAAAACTGAAATACTGTTGTGAGAGAAGTGAGCGTACATGCTGTCTGACATACTGAGCTGCATTTCTATTTCTCTAAATACAATCTGTATCAATCAAGGGAACAAAAAATGAAGTGATCAAGTCATACAAATATCAATATCATTTCTTTTAATTAAAAAAAAGTGAATTCACTTGAAGGTGCAGCATGCAAGAATATAAAATAAAATAAAATAATAAAAAATATAAAAAAATTAAATTAACTTCACCTTTAAAAGCATTTTACCCAAAAACCCACAGTCCTTGTTTTTAACAGTCATCCTTAAACAGTTACACTTCAGAAATGATCTGGATCAGATCAAGATGGATATTTAAAAAAGGTCACATGAATTTGTCGTGTTCGAAGGTACAAATGCCCATCAGCCCCGTGTGACAATGCAGGAGTCACATATCAAGATGTACAGCGGCTTATGAAGCAAATTAACATACTGTGAGGGGCACGTGGAGAGAAATGGAGAGCTCTGTATCACTCCACAAAAGGTGCAGGAGCTCTGAAGGAGATATGTGATCTGAAATTTTACAGCTGAAGGAGAAATGTCAGAGCGCTTCGATAAGAGAGCGATGAACTTTCCTCCACCCCCCTCCAAACCCCCATTATCAGCTCGAAGAGAAGCAAATGCATCATTTTTATCCCACGGCTTTACCATTATCTCCTCGGCAGACACTTGTTTTAAAACACACGAGGACCTTTTTACCTCACTCTCTCTCAGACACACACACATACACTCTCTCTCTCGCTTAATAAACTAACCTCTTACTAAAAGAGACTGGAATTTTGGAGTATTCTGAGAACATGCATTATTTATGCAAGAAGAAACTGTCTGTCTTACACTTATGAAAGATACTGTGCATTTATAATGGCGCGGTGATGGAATCACAAGGTAATTCAACTTGACTGCTACTGTTCAAAAGTTAGGGGACAGTAACAATCTATATTTTTATTCAACAAGAATGCATTTATCAAAAGTGACAGTAAAGACATTTAAAATGCTACAAAATATTTATATTTCAAAGAATCTTGGGGGGAAAACTGTTTCAACAAAAACATTAAGCAGCACAACTGTTTCCAACATTATGAAATGCTTCCAGAGCAGCACAGTCAAAAGTTTTTGAACAGTAACATTTTTAATGTTTTTATAGAAGTCTCCTCTGCTCACTAAGTCTTCAAAACAGTACAGCAAAATCTGAAATATTTTTAGCATTTTTATTATTAAAACTGATAAATAGAAAGAGTTTTCTATTTGAATATATTTTAAAATATAATTTATTCCTGTGATTTTAAAGCTGAACTTTTAGTATCATTACTCCAGCCACATGATGCTTCAGAAATCATTCTAATAATCTGATTTGCTGCTCAAAAACATTTATTATTATTATTATTGTTATTATTATACTGACTCAAAGCTTTTGAATGGTATAGTGCAGGGGTTTTAATAAAATTTGGTGCCACAGTACCCCCAATCTAAAATGTAAAAGACATTTATACAGTTTCTTGTATAAATACCCAATTTACACCGTGAAAAATTCTAAGATTTTTCTAAAACAAATACTTAAAGGGGTCATCCGATGTCCATTTTCCACAAGTCGATATGATTCTTTAGGGTCTTAATGAAAAGTCAATAATATACTTCGGTTAAAATTTATCAGTGGTTGTGTAAAACACAAAAAGCATCCCATTCTGGTCGAGGCTGCTTTAAATGTTAATGAGCTCTGCTTGCCCCGCCCCTCTGTTCTCTCTGGAGTGACAAGCCTGTTTACTTTAGCCGTATTTAGCCGTGTTTAGCCACTAAATTTGCTAACTAGCAAGTTAATAGGAAAGGCGATTGCAAAGATTCATTAAAAAAACCCTTATACTCACTTCTGCTGTAAGTAAAGCTGGATGATTCACTCAAACATAGAGGGATATATGTAGATTGGGAGGCGCATTCCATTCACAAACAAACGTAATCCACTGCATCTTCAGTGGCTCAGATGTCGGGAGTCAATGACGATGTTCAATATTACATCCAGCAACACAACACCTCAATCGCTTAATCGGAGATATTCTTGTCTAACTTACATCCCTGCTCCGTATGTGTACATACACTGCCAACACACATTACAACATATAAAAGTGAACTTTACATCCGATGACCCCTTTAAAATCTATTTTAAACTGAAGAACAGTATTTATTTATTTATTTATTTATCTTTTTAATCTAAATCATCTGACCATAATTTGTATTTATTTCTTTGTTTTAATTTTTACTAATTTATTTTAATCAGTTTTTGGATCATTTATTTCTTTCATTCTTATTCAGTCATATTTTTGTATTCACTCTTTTAACAATTATTATAATTATATAATTATATACAATATATTAATAATTACAATAATAATAATACAATTTTTACACTTTTTATGCTTTTTCTCAAAAACATTCCCAAGGACCCCCTAGCACTTCCTTATGGCCCCCTGGGGGTCCCCAGACCCCAGTTTGAAAACCTCTGGTATAGTGTACAATGTTACAAAAGCTTTTTATTTCAGATAAATACTGATCTTTGGATCTTTCTATTCATCAGAGAATCCTGAAAAAAATGTACAACTGTTTTAAATATTGAGAATAATAATAATAATAACAATAATAATAATAAATGTTTACTGAGCAGCAAATCAGCATTATAATGATTTCTGAAGGATCATGTGACACTGAAGACTGGTGCAATGATTCTGAAAATTTAGATTTGTTCACAGGAATAAATTACATTTTAAAATATATTCAAATAGAAAACAGTTATTTTAAATAGTAAAAATATTTTGGATAAAATAAATACAGACTTGGTGAGCAGAAGAGAATTCTTTAAAAAAACATTAAAAATCTTTCTGTTCAAAAAACATTTGACTGTATATATTAGTTTGGCTTAGTGGTGTGTTTAGGGTTAGTTCATAGTTATTACCCAGTTATTGTAATCAATATAATAAGTACGTAGTATTTACATGTGGAACATGTACATTTTTTTGTTACAAAACATATTTACTTAAAATATATGGCTGCTTTTCAGTGATCACTAATAAAGAAAGATGCTTTTAGAGACAAATGCTGTATTAATGATATCTACCAGCAGGAACTAACCAGTTAAACCTTGATGGGCCAGTTTCCTCCAGCTCATTTCGATCAAAACCTGAGCAAAGTCATTCCGACAACAATCTCCAAAGCTTCTTTCCCTTCTGTCACTCTGAACGATAGGACACAAAAGATTAGACGTAAACTTGTGGAAGACGCCCTATCTGAATCTAGAGGAGACTTTTTCCAGCTAACAAATTTGATAGCCTGAGATGTTACAAATCTCAGTGCTCATGCGGGATATAATTCCTCTGTCTCCTGTCAGCACGGACTGACTAATGGTGCCTGCAATCACTGGAAACGCTCACAAATACTTTGAATTATGGGAATGCTGCTTTCAGCCCCTCTGAAAGAATCTCGCTGTGTTCCTGATGATCTGAAAGAGAGCGTTCGGCTGTATTTCCCGTCCACGCGAAATAAACGCACACTTATCTGCAGGCGTGTTAATAACTACCGAGCTCCCGGGTCACGCAACAGCTCACGTATCTCCCTCACGTTTGTTTTTCCTCTGCATTTACAGGTGCTGTTTTTCTCCAGTGGCTCTAGCGGGTCATTAGCTCTATCCGCAGCCGCCCCTCCAGTCAATTACCACATTTCAAACTTTCCTCCAGCACAAATCCGGCCGCTCCTGCCTGCCTGACCCAGTTGTCTTTTGTGAGGAGGTCTTAGCTCCAGCAGTTTGACAGTCAACAGATAAGATGGATTAAGTTTTTTTTCCCCCTCTCCCCTTCTCTCTCTCATCCGGTTTTGATATAAACGGCGTAAAAGCAGGTTAAATCAGTCACTTTCAGGAGGAGTTTTTAAATGGCTGGAGATAGAGGGTGATAGAAGGCCTAAACCTGACACCGGGGCGTAGAAGGTCACGGCCGCGCCGTTTAATAACTAACAAACTCCTGATGAGGGAAAAGCCAGGAGGGGAAACATCCAGTTCTGACTCTGAAACCAAAATATGTGTGTCTCAGTTTTTCATTTCACATTTTTTATGCTCGTTTCCCTGGGAATCAAACCTATGACCTTTTGCGTTGGTAGCGCAATGCTCTACTGAGCCACAGGAAGGCTTGTGTTTGAATCATTTCAGACAGCAGTATACTAACTCTTACATAATTAATGTTGGTGCTAAAATTTTATGGCGAGAATATAATATTTAAAAGAAATTGCCCATCTGCAAAACATGGAGAATTATACATGTGGAGGGAAACTGCATCTGAAAAATAACACTGATATGATATTTCATCAAGACTTTATTTTAAGAGAAGGGCTTTTACTCTTTAAATGTTTTTTAAAGAATTCTCTTATGCTCATTAAGGCTGCATTTATTTGATTAAATACAGAAAGAATAATAATACTGTGAAATATAATCACAGTTTAAAATAATGATTTTCTATTTTAATATATTTTACAATATAATTTATTCCTGTGATGAAAAGCTGATTTTTTTAATCAGACATTACTCAAGTCTTCAGTGTCTCATGATCCTTCAGAAATCATTCTAATATGCTGGTTTATTATAATTTATTAATATTTATTTATTAAATTAGATTATTAATTGTTGATTTATTATCATTTATTCATATATTTTTGGAACCTGTGATTTTTTTTCAGGATTCTTTGATGAATAAAAAGTTTATGATATTTAAATATAAATATTTTCTTACAAGAAAAACTTTTTGCTATCACTTTTTATATTTTTTTTTTTAATTAACACGTCCTTGCTGAATAAAAGTATCAATTTATTTAAAAAAAAAAAAAAGAATAAAAATGTACATACATGTAGTTTACACTGTTACAAAAGATTTCCATTTTAAATAAATGCCATTCTTTTTAACTTTTTATTTATTAAAGAATCCTGAGAAAAATATCAAAGGTTCCAGCAAAATATTAAGCAGCACAACCGTTTTCAACATTGATAATAAATCAGCATATTAGAACGATTTCTGAAGGATCATGTGACACTAAAGACTGCAGTAATGATGCTGAAAATTTAGCTTTGCACCACAGGAATAAATTACATTTTAAAATACATTCACATAGAAAATAGTTATTTTACATTAAAATAATATTTCACAATATTAATTTTTTTTCTAGATTTTTGATCAAATCAAATGCAGTCTTGATAAGCATAAGAAACTTCTTTAAAAAATTTTTTTTGTATATACAGTATACATTA
>JAHKKF010529548.1:0-10560 GCA_019740295.1 Labeo calbasu | reverse complement strand
TCTCTTTCTTTCTTTCTTTCTTTCTTTCTTTCTTTCTTTCTCTTTCTTTCTTTCTTTCTTTCTTTCTTTCTTTCTTTCTTTCTTTCTTTCTTTTGTGTCCTCCATTGTAAAATGTATGAAATAGTTAAATAACATTTATCTTTCTTTCTCTTTCTTTTTCTTTCTTTCTTTCTTTCTTTCTTTCTTTCTTTCTTTCTTTCTTTTTCTTTCTTTCTTTTAGATGTCCTCCACTGAAAAATGTATGAAATAGTTTTGTAAAATGTATCTTTCTTTCTTTCTTTCTTTCTTTCTTTATTACAACACTGAGTAGTTTTAATATATTTTAACAGTTATTTTTTATAGAATTTATAACATTTGATGGTAACATTAATGTCACATGACTCTTTTAATATGCTGATTTGGTGCTCAAGAAACATTTCTTATGAACGTCATGTTAAAAAAAAAAATATAATGAACTATACATGTCTTAATGGCCACTTTTTAAATATTAGTTAATTAATATTAATTATTTTGACATTTTGACTATATGAAAGACAAAGTTGCGACTCAAAACGTAATATTTCTAAAGTTTTTTCATCTTTTCCATATGCCATTACTTTTTACTTGATTACACCATGACAATTTAGAGTCATTAAATTGACACTTCTCTTCTTTTCACCAGCTATTTTTGGTGGGGAGACCAGCACGCCATCATCCCGTGCTTGCAATCAGCTTTAAAAACACAATGCATGCTTGTAACCAGCTCTTGTATTTTGTATCTGTTTGTATCTGTTGAGAACTTCCCGTGTGCATTTGAATGTGAATATATCATGTCCTGCCTCACACTCTGAGCGATCAGAGCGATCATCTGTATGCATAAGAGTGTACGGCAGTTACCGAACATGCCCATCACCACCTCCACAAGAAGACGCTTCTTCCTCCTGCGTGATGTCACTGGCTCATGGTGACAGGCGGTTGCTCGTGTCATCCGTCAGAGCCTCTGACAGCCTCGTCACTGGCTTGTCATAGCTGTTGTTTGTCAGGTCAGTGGGGCCGCCAGCAAGTCCACAGCCTTCGGGACAGCATAATACACCAGGGAGTGCATCTCAAACTAGGGCCTGCCTGCCTACTTTCGCTCGCTAAGGCCATCACATCCGCGGCTCACACACACTGAGGTATAATGAGACAGGGGAGACTGGGGGCTGGAAAGGGAGTTGAGAATTGTTAATCTCATCCTGCAAGGACACGACTTGTTTGACAGAGACAGATGCGTGTCCATGGGCTAATGTGAGTGAATTACAAACCACATAACAGTTCAGCACAAGACACTGTGCATATGAAGCTACATATGTTTGTAAGCGATCCATTTGTCAGCTGTAAACCACATCAAATTGAGTGGTTTTGTGGGGAAGATGTGGATCTCGAATGTGAGAATGAGATAAAAATATACGAAATATTGACACAATATCAAAATACTGATAACCTACAAGCAAGTTTGTGTTGTAAGTTTAAGGGTTTTAGACATTTTATGGGTTTGAGGCCCTGTTTACACCTGGTTTTAAGATGTGTTTTCATCGATTAGATTAAGTAGATGAAGTAAACACATTCTAGTATCTCTTTTGTCCAATGTCAACCATGGGTGGGTGTACATATTTTCGATCTAATGTTGTGGAATAAGCTTGCGAATTTACTTATAAACACAAAAGGAGACAACAGAAAATGAGACAGAGCAGAAGATTTTGTTTCTGCTCTGATTGCTGCAAAACTATGCTGAACGCTGTGTTTTTTACATTTTTCGCCTTTAAAGCAAACTTACAATTTCAGACAGCAAAGTTTAAATCCCATCTGACTAGGGCGCTTTAACAACACGTGCCATAATATTTAAGAATTAGGTCAGCAGGCGGAGAGGAGATGGCTGTTTGAACGCATTTGATAACATGAGCGTCTACAATATAAAAACAATCCAGTCTCGACTGCATTTTTGGCTACCTGTGGAAGTGGTTCAAAGTGGACAGGCTCAATACATTTCAGATTCGGTTTACAGCTGTATTTAGCATTGACCACTGTTGAATCGACAAGGTGTACAATGCTACCAGGTACCTGTAAACAGGGCCTGAAAGTGGCTTAACTGAATTTTGGCTTCACTGTAAAATCAATCAGCGAAATTAGCTAAATTAAATGAATATAAACATTACTGGAAGTTCACTGTTCTTAAAAAGAATAGTTCATCTTCACAAAAATTCTGTCATTAAAGGATTACTCCACTTCCAAAATAAAAATTTCCTGATAATTTGCTTTTTTCTCCATATAGTGGAGATTTTTCTCCATATAGTGGACTTAAATGGTGCTCAATGGATGAAAGGGTAAAAATGCAGTTTCAAAGTACAATTTATATACTTTTTAACCTCAAATACTCGTCTTGTCTAGCTCTGTGATGCGCATGCTTACTTTGTGCATTCCAGTTCAATACAGTTAGGGTATGTCGACTCCCATCCTATTTTCTTCTCCAACTTCAAAACTGCAAGCATGCTGTTTAACCTCTTTTTTTCGATCCCTCGTCTTTCAGCGCTTTAATCGTGAGTCATGTTTTTTCATGGGATTTGTACCCAAGGATTCTGCATCCTAAGTCCTGTTCCATGCCGGCTGAGTTACCGAGCAAGCTTGTTACGTCTGGTGTTCTGGTTATTTGTGCTACCCGGTCGTGTAAATCGACCCTCACAGTATTAAAAAAAACCAGTGTTGGTAGGATAATCTGACAGGAGGCATTATTTGTCAGAACATGGGAAAGCAAAACATAAGGAGCTGTATTCATAACCGTGTACGAAAACGATTACAACTGCTCCCTGTTTGACCGCCTCTAGTATTAATTTCTATTGGAAAATGCAGTGATATGGACTTAGTGGTACATATTTCAAACCACGCGGAAAAAGTTCCCATAGTTATGTTTTTGTCATGATTGGCTACTGCTATTGATTTAGCTTAGTCAACCTTTCACTTAAATTGAATCATGTTTCGTATACAACATCAAGCTTTGTTAAAGGAGAAGTCCACTTCCAGAATAAAAGTCTACAGATAATTTACTCGCCCCCTTATCATCCAAGATCTTTATCAGACGATAAGAAATTATTCTTGAGGAAAACATTCCCGAATTTTTCTCCATATAGTGGACTTCAATGGTGCCCCAAAGTTTAAACTTCCAAAATGTAGTTTAAATGCAGCTCTAAATGATGCCAGCCAAAGGAAGAAGGGTCATCATTGGAGGTTGTCTGACTACAGTCAGCTTGAAATCCACATTGTAGTTTCAGTATGGCTCCAGGTTTCATTTCACATTCACCAACATTGGAATATTTTTGTTATATGTTACACATAGTACATAGTAGTACTGTATTTTCAATCAAATACATGCAGTCTTGGTGAGCATAAGAGACTGCTTTCAAAAATCCTACCAACGCCAAATTTACATACAGACTTTCTATTCAGAAATCTGTCAACTGGCCTCTCAATACAAAATCCACAGTGACATCCATTTCAATATGGGTTATATAAAAATAATAGACGTGTCGCATAACAAAAAGGTCACGGTAAAATGATGTCACCTCATTTCATCTGCACTCCTTTTTTTCCAACCAGTAGGAGTCTAATTTAGCTCTTTTGGGACTTTGGGGAAAAGCAGTGGGATGGGCTTCCAAAAAACCCAGTCAAAAATTAGCAGGAAATACATCCACTCTCTCTCTTCCTCCAACGAACAAGAGCTAAACTCATTATCTGGATAGAAGGGCATGTGTTCTACTAATCTCTGACATCAAATCTCTGCTCATGTCCAACATGTCTGATCAGCTTGATTTGAGGAAGAGAGGTACATCGCCCAGCAAGATTATTCAGACAGATCTAGCACAGGACGATTTAGTTGTGAAACTAAATCCCTAGTACATGACAGCCTATCTACTGCAAAATACCTTTTAACGTGTCAGTTCAAGAGTTCTATTTAACACCGTAATGTACGATTCAGGCAGGAACGTCTACAGAGGTTCAGGTCGTGATTTTTCCCATCTCGGATTGATCTCATCATCATGTGGCACAGCACACTCATGTCAAACATATCTCGAAACAAAACTAGGAATTTGTAATCTGGTATTCACAAACGTTGACTGTGAGGCTTGTGATGCAGTGAAAGGTACCATATTAAAGCACCTTTCTATCCATCTTATGCCAATGCTGAGACCCTGACTCGGATTGATATGAAAGCGGTATCCCTCATCCTCTTGGCTCGTAAGTGACAATAATGTGGGAGAGCCGGGCCTGATACATGACTAATATCTTCACAAAGCCAAGGATGTCATGTTAATGGCTGAGGAGGGGGAGGCAGAGGAGGATCTGATGTGACGCTGACACCGTCTCGAAGTGTCCTTTGAGTGGCAGCTAGGTAATGAAGTCTTTGTGATGAATCTGATGGGAGATGGAGCAGTGATAAAGCACAGGCTTAATATAGCACAGCTCGGCTTGAGCCCAGTGCTTACAAGAGTACTGTGCCACTAAGAGTTAAGAGAAACAAGAACACTGCGCCGTTAACCAAATAAAATGCTTTTAGGATTTTTTCAAGTAAGTAGATCACGCTGACAGACGGATTCATACAGTGTTTGTGATAAAGGCAGTGTTCTTACAGATATCTAGAGAATCACTGACTTTGGAGTGAATATTAGCAGAATTAGGGCAAATGCATTAGCATTGTCAGTTCACTTACAAAAGAGGACTACTGTTTTTTGTTGTTGTTGTTTGTGGATATGATAACACTGTATTCCTCAAAGAGTAGAACATGACAAATAAAGCATGGATTAGTCATTGCATCTACATTGTAAAAAAGACTTTTTGAAGATTTTTACTTGCTGTTTTTTGAAAATAGTTTTTACACCATTTTTTATGTATAACTACTAGTGCTGTCAAATGATTAATCATGATTAATCACATCCGAAATAAAAAAATTTTGGTTACATAATATATGTATATGTACTGTGTATATTTATGTACAGGTGCATCTCAATAAATTATAATGTCGTGGAAAAGTTCATTTATTTCAGTAATTCAACTCAAATTGTGAAACATGTGTATTAAATAAATTCAATGCACACAGACTGAAGTAGTTTAAGTCTTTGGTTCTTTTAATTGTGATGATTTTGGCTCACATTTAAAAAAAAAAAAAATTCACCAATTTACTATCTCAACAAATTAGAATATGGTGACATGCCAATCGGCTAATTAACTCAAAACACCTGCACCTTTAAAATGGTCTCTCAGTTTGATTCACTAGGCTACACAATCATGGGGAAGACAGATCTGACAGTTGTCCAGAAGACAATCATTGACACCCTTCACAAGGAGGGTAAGCCACNAACATTCATTGCCAAAGAAGCTGGCTGTTCACAGAGTGCTGTATCCAAGCATGTTAACAGAAAGTTGAGTGGAAAGAAAAAGGGTGAAAGAAAAAGATGCACAACCAACCGAGAGAACCACAGCCTTGAGAGGCTTGTCAAGCAAAATCGATTCAAAAATTTGTGTGAACTTCACAAGGAATGTACTGAGGCTGGGGTCAAGGCTTCAAGAGCCACCACACACAGACGTGTCAAGGAATTTGACACGGGAAGGAGAAGCAGGAAGGAGGAAATAATGAACACGTACTTTAATATAATAATCCAAACAAGGGAACAGGAACGAACAGGAACAGCGGGGGAAAACACATGCCAACACGACGTAACCATACAAAAATTATGACATTAAGAATGGACGAAAACCACTGAACTGACACCACCTTATATAGGGGTGTGAACGAATACAAAGACAGGTGTAGGAAATTAACCAATGAACACTTAAAAAACGGAACAGGAAAGACCAAATAAGGACACAGGAGGGCAAAACCAACAAAACAGTCCACAGGGGTGTGACAACAGACAGATGCTCTTTTTGTCTATTCATTTATTGAAAAAATAATACATACAATGACTTGAATACACCATTTGTATGATGAGTTTAAAGTTCTTTTCTTTTCTTTTTTTTTTCCCTTTTTTTTAAATACTGTTTTGGAGGACATAAAGTAAAAAAAATGTTATTTAAAAATGCTTTTAATTTAATAATATGGTAATATAATATTTGAGAAACTTTTGTCTGCCAAAGTTATGTGGTCCAATCAACGTGAAGACAACTTTTTTATGACAAGAAAAGGTTAGATCAAGTTGTAAAATTTTGTGATGTGACTCATCAAAAATATAACGATATGTGTGAATTAATAATTCATGATATTCGTAAAAATGGCTTACACCACATATAAAAAAGAAACACTTTTGAATATAAAAAGAAAAAACACCACATGACATTTTGGAGTGATTAAATTTGAACTTTTCTTGAAAATGGTAGGAAAGTTTTTCAAAACCACATGAAACCAACATGAATGCAAAGATTACATTTCTAAGTGTTCCTGACGTGTTGTTTTATAACCGAAAGATTTTTAAAAAGTTTTTTCTTTATTGTGGATTTTGCATTTTTTACATTGCATTCCAATTTCTTACATTGCATTCCAAGTTACACAATTAATCATCATTCATCATTGAATCATAGACCAAACTGAACCCCTGACCTTGGCATTGCTAACGTCATGCTTTACTGTCTGAGCAACAGGAACGCTTTTTACGATCTGTCGATTCAGTGTTTCCACTTGATGGCTTAATTATCTTCTAAAGCCCTGCAGGTGTAATAAACATTTCCTGTGCATTTCACGCACACTAGAGAAACATGGAGCTGCATTGACAAGAAAATGTAATAAATGAAAGGATATATACAAAAAAGAAGCGCAAACATAAGTGAAATATTTCAAAAAAAGGATGAAAAGTAAAACCCTGCAATCTCTACAACCTCCCATAAACAAAATGGCTTTCAAAAAAGGGGGATGCATGTGAACTCCCTACCTGGTTGAAAAGGAGAACCCAGTCAGCATTTCAATGACCAAATGCATTGCAGTCACCTGTGGGACAGAAGAGACTTCGCAGTCGTGCTAACCCAGTGGTATCTTGCACTGGATGTTCAGGCTGAAAGTCTGGCCTGTGTCTCTCAGCGGGTAACTCATGAAAACAACGAATGCAGCCTGAGAGATCATTTTCTGGTAGGGTGGAGAGAGGGAGCATTTGTTCTTGCTCCACGTGAGACTCACATATAAGGAGGACATCAGTAAAGCAAACACGTGGCAACCTTGGCTGCAAAGACTCCCTGCTTCATTCTTTTGGCCTCAGCGGAAGGGCCACTGCTAGCGCTGTGAGGTGCACTACACCCCTCTGTGCCCTTTGGCTTCTACTTTTTTCTTTTTCGCTCTTTCTCTCTCATACTTTCTGACCCATATAGTTCTTTTCCCCCACTCTCTGCAGTTGTATCTCTGTGAGATTGATAGCACCAGCAGGGTCTGGTCTGAACTGGGGTGAGATATGGCATGACTTCCACAGGCAGAAGATAAAGGTTCCTCCTGTACCATTACACAACCTGGCAGCCCTAGTGAAAATCAACAAGATATTATCTGTCCTCCAAGATTTATATGAATCTTAATATCTTTTGCTCCCGAAAATAAGCTATATTCTTCAGGAGATTCATTTCCTAGCAGAAACAGGGAGTGCAATATTATTTATTGGTGCAGATGGTATTATTTACTTAACTTTGAGGGCTGCCTTCCACAGGTTATTAAATGTTTCAGTGTAGCTTCTTGCAGTGCTGGGAAGTAACTAACTAAAAGTACTGAAGCTGCTAATAAATGCATCAAAATACAGCTTTTCCAGAAACAGGCAACTTTTTTGGAAAAGTAACAGTGTGGTGGTTGCTCTCAATGCCACATTGTATCAGAGAAGTAGCTTTACTGCACTGGAGTTTGCTAAGTGTCTTTAACTACTACATACTTAGGATAACGTAAAAAAAAACTGTCATGTAAAATTTACTTATAGTGTTCATGTTGTATTGAAAAATCACTTTTACTGCCGACACGGAGGGTTACAGTTAAAGTTAGAGGCAGGTTTTGTGATATGGTTAGGTTTAGGTTTAGGGCCAATATTGCAATTATAGATGTTAAAATCCAGGTATTTTATAAAGAGTACAATGTAAAACATTTCTGTACATAATAAGTGCATTTTATTACATTAGTCATTCATAAGTTAGTACATAGCAGTAAAAGATGCTTAATATGAAATAGATTTATTCTAAAAGGCCCTCTCACATCTAGCATCACAAAATCTGATTCATTCTAGTGAATTGGTTGCTTCTAAATGAGCCTCTCACGTCTAGCACTGCAAATTCTGATTCGTTCTAGTGAATCAGTTTGTCCTAAATGAGCCTCTCACATATAGCACTGCTAAATCTGATTCGATCTAGTGAATCAGTTTGTCCTAAATGAGCCTCTCACGTCTTGCATCGCAAATTCTGATTCATTCTAGTGAATCAGTTTGTCTTAAATGAGCCTCTCACATCTAGCATTGCTAAATCTGATTCGTTCTAGTGAATCAGTTTGTCCTAAATGAGCCTCTCACATCTAGCATTGCTAAATCTGATTCGTTCTAGTGAATCAGTTTGTCCTAAATGAGCCTCTCACGTCTAGCACTGCTAAATCTGATTCGTTCTAGTGAATCAGTTTGTCCTAAATGAGCCTCTCACGTCTAGCATTGCTAAACAGATGAAACGATTCAGTAGAATGAATCAGATTTAGCAATGCTAGATGTGAGAGGCTCATCTCTCACATCTAGCATTGCTAAATCTGATTCATTCTAGTGAAACGTTTCATCTAAAATGATCCTCTCACATCTAGCATCACAAAGTCTGCTTCATTCTATTGAATCAGTTCCTTCTAAATGATCCTCTAACATCTAGCATAGCATAGTCTGATTCATTCTAGTGAATCAGTTCATCCTAGATTATCCTCTGACAACTAGCATTGCAAAGTTTGCTTCATTTTAGTGAACTGGTTTCTTCTAAATGATCCTCTCACATCTAACATAGCATAGTCTGATTCATTCTAGTGAATCAGCTCATCCTAGATGATCCTCTAACATCTAGCCTTGCAAAGACTGATTCATTCTAGACAGCTGGTTCATCCTAAATTATCCTGTCACATCTGGTATCGCAAAGTCAGATTTTTTCTAGTGAACTGGTTTGTCTTAAATGATCCTCTCACATCTGTAATTAAACACACCTGATCCAACTAATCAAGTCCTTCAGGCTTAAAAGAAAACTGCATAATATGTGTGTTGGAGCAAGGATGGAACAAAACTCTGCAGGGATGCGGCCCTCCAGGAACTGAGTTTGACACCCTTGTCCTAACCCCTGTCCTCTTATATCTAGAATCACAACGTCTGATTCATTCTAGTGAACTGGTTTGTCCTAAATGATCCTCTCACATCTAGCATCGCAAAGACAAATTCAATCTAGTAAGTCGATTTGTTCTAAATGATCCTCACACATCTATCATCACAATGTCCGATTCATTCTAGTGGATCTGGTCATCCTATAAATGATCCTCTCACATCTAGCATCGTAAAGACTCATTCATTCTAGTGAATCAGTTCATCCTAGATGATCCTCTCACATCTGGAATCACAAAGTCTGATTCATTCTAGTGAACTGGTTCATCATAAAATGCCCTCTTACATCTTTAAGCAGAAAGTCTGATTCATTCTAGTGAATTGGTTTGTCCTAAATGATCCTCACACATCTATCATCACAAGATCTGATTCGTTCTAGTGGATCGGGTCATCCTAAATGATCCTCTCACATCTAGCATCGCAAAGACTCATTCATTCTAGTAAATCAGTTCGTTCTGACTGATCCCCTCTCATCTAGCATCACAAAGACTGATTCATTCTAATGAATCGGTTCTTTGTAAATGACTCTTTTATATCTAGCCTCACAAAATCTGGTTCTAGTGAATCGGTCCCTTCTGAATGACCCTTTCACATCTGGCATCACAAAGTTTGATTCATTCTAGTGAATCGGTTCCTTCTATATGATCTTGTCACATCCAGCATGGCA
The DNA here is from genome assembly GCA_019740295.1 of Labeo calbasu. NCBI lineage: Eukaryota > Metazoa > Chordata > Actinopteri > Cypriniformes > Cyprinidae > Labeo > Labeo calbasu. Next base: position 537 of record JAHKKF010529548.1, on the reverse strand, counting down.
AAGTATGATTCATTATAATGAATCAGTTTGTTCTACATGGCCCTATAAATGACTATTTTATATCTAGCATCACAAAGTCTGGTTCTAGTAAATCGGTCCCTTCTGAATGACCCTTTCACATCCATCATCGCAAAGTCTGATTCATTCTAGTGAATCAGTTCGTCCTAAATGATCCTCTTACATCTAGCATCACAAAGTCTGATTTATTCTAGTGAATCAGTTCATTCTGAAAGTTCCTCTCACATCTAGCATAGCACAGCACTAGTGAATCAGTTCATCCTAGATGATCCTCTAATATCTAGCATTGCAAAGACTGATTCATTCTAATGAGTCGGTTCGTCCTAAATGATCTTCTCACATCTAGAATCACAAAGTCTGATTCATTCTAGTGAACTGGTTCATCATGAAATGCCCTCTTACATCTTTAAGCAGAAAGTCTGATTCATTCTAGTGAATTGGTTTGTCCTAAATGATCCTCTCACATCTATCATCACAAGATCTGATTCGTTCTAGCGGATCGGGTCATCCTAAATGATC
>JAHKKF010529547.1:2631-30786 GCA_019740295.1 Labeo calbasu | reverse complement strand
GTGGAGGAGGCGTGGTCAGGAGATAAATTTCATAATACGAGTTCATTTAACTTAAGTTTATTCACAGGTTCAAATATGTCTACAAATTAGTAGAATCTACTTATATTTTATAAGCAATGCAGTAAAACTTAAATATTGTGTTCAATTGTAATTAAATGGTTTAATTAGATACAAAATCCGGGCTTACAGTGTTTTAACAAGAATAATCTGGAAGCGAGGGTTTACAGATTGCAATACAAGTGGGAGAAGCCTCATGTTCGCAGATGACAACATTCAGGATCAACACTGTTCATGTACCGCAGTGTAAGATCCAATTAATTTACATTTAACCACCTATGCAACTGATACTCAGCTGCCATTGACTCATCTGCGTTCAAGTGGAGGGGCTTACCGATAAGTCAAATGCTCTCGCGGTACAAAAATGCATTTTTCACATAAGCAACAGACAAAAATTAACCAAAAATGACCTCTAAACGGCTGCGTCTCCTAAGGTTGTGTTTGTAAACATGGAGGGGTATACGGAGTCAATGTTTTTGTTGATGTTGTTATTTTTGTGTCAGCCGTTCACATTTATGCATCTGTTTTTGGCCAAGAGACACCATATTGGACAACTTCAAACTGAACTACACAGCGCAGAGTAAATGCGTCATCTGTCAGAATGTTATTATTAGCCCACAATTTCAGCAGCTCTGAATCGGCCCAGAGTAGACGTCTTATGTCAGGGAAGTCTGAACTCATAACAGTAATCGTCATTCTGCGTTCACACAGACCAGATTACTGGTAATTTTCTGGTAATGTTACAACTTCTCATACAGGTAAATTACCGGCACTAATTTAGCAGTATTTTTAAAAAGGTCCTGTTCACACTTTTTCCTGTCTTCCTTCACACTTTTTACTAAACAGAGTAAAAGAGTGAGCGCGCAATTCCAAAACAGCACCGATGGGAGGGAAAATTTCTGGGGGTGATTTACTAACAATGCGCAAATTAAAGAACACAGACACAACATCTCTTTGACATATCGACCAATGCAATTAATATATGTGGAAAATATCCTAGCAACATTAATTGCGGCCATTAACAAGCCCACTCTTTAATGTGTCATGACAGATCGCTGTAGTGCCTCATTTCAAGCGGCACATCAACCAATCTCTTCCTTTTTACTAGTTATAGCATGAAATAAACATGAATGAACATCAAAAGGTATCTTGTTTCAACCCATGGAAAAATGTCAATACATTTACAATACATTACACAAGTTCAAGTCCACTGGCATTAATCCTCTATCCTGTTTTGTTTGTCGGACAAAACCAGAATCTGCATTATGACTGGTCAGATCGCCTGATCACATGATCCTTTAGCAATCATTCTAAATCATTGGGGCAGTCATGGCCTACTGGTTAGAGAGTCTGGCTTGTAACCCAAAGGTCGCTGGATCGATTCCCGCACCAGCAGGAATTGAAGGTGGGGATTGTGAATGAACAGTGCTCTTTCCTTCAACACCATGACTGAAGTGCCCTTGAGCTCCCTGGGCACTGGAGCAATGGCTGCCCACTGCTCCAGGTGTGTGTTCACAGTTGTACTGCTTAATATTTTTGTGTAAACCATGAAAAAAAAAATCAGGATTCTTAGATGAAAAGAAGCTCAAAAGAACAGCATTTACTTGAAACAGAAATACTTACAATAACACAGTGTTGAACTTTTTAAAGTTTTGAACGTTATTATAAATGCCTATGACAATGTATAATGCCATACAGCTTTTAAACCAAACACTCTCCCCGCTGAACCTCTCATCCTTAGAGCATTGAATTGATTTCTGCATGGAAAAGCAGCAATTACAGCTCAAGAATCACTTCCATTTGTACAGAGCACAACAAACCATACGAACACTGTCGTTTCACTTCACTTGTCTGATGATATAGAAATATCATCTCAATTACCGCAAAGTACAGTATTTGTCTTGTGCCTAGAAAAAAGAAACTTTTCTTCATCTTCTGTCTTCTACTGTATGTTAGAGCTCATCCATCAAGCAGGGTCAGGAGCCCAGTGGACGCAGCCCATTATAGCAGAGCAGTGCATGGCAGGCCAGCGGAGGAAATCTCAACACTACTGTCCTGTCTGCAAGATGAGGTGGTGGCCTGCTGAAGGAAGCAGGGCGGAAATTTGAAGTGCCCTGACATTTCAACAGACACGTCTGAAATCACAAGCCGTCACTCCCAAAGGCCACTCGGCTCAACAAGACTGTGAGTGTAATATCTGTGTATTCACCTGGTAATGACACTTCCTTTTTCTTTACTTCAACTGATGTTTTCTTACAAAAGGGACTGTCTATGTTAGAAGATGTTAACCATAACATCTCTGTATTTTACTTCTTTTCCCCACAACACAGTGCTGATGATAGACCACTGCTGGTGTGTTGTTGTCTTGGAGGTCATACAGAAAAACAAAGCAGGATAATACTAAACCACAGGTCCAAAGACGACAAAGAGTAAGAGAACAAAGACACTGGAGCATCTAATTGGAATAAAGAATTGATTTATTTAACCAGCATCGAGAGAACCTATTCAATATGGGCCACAGAAGAATGACAGCACAGAATCTAACTTAATCTTTAAAGGGAACTATTAAGCTTTTATTGAGCATTCTAATGAGATCTCTAATTAACATCTATAAGTAATTTCCAGACTTGATATAATTTGATTCACCAGTGAAAAGTAATCACAAATTGCTTAGTAGCGCACTAAATCCTTGTCATGTTTCTGAACAGTAAAAAATCAAGTTGAAGTTAAAAGATAGTTGACCCAAAAATGAAAAATCTGTCATCATTTACCAATAATTAACTAAAAACTAAAACTATTAAAAATAATTTTTGGTAATTGAAATATAAATATAGCTGCAAGCAGTGATTACCGGGGTTCAAGCACTTTTGGTATTTAAGCACATAAGGAAAAAGATTTTACATATTATTTAGTAAGCCTGTAACCACCTTTTTCAATTATTACAAAAAGCATTTTTGTCAAATCCAGGTGATTTACCATAGAAATATGATGTTTTTATAACATCTGTGTCTGTTATAGTGCCAGCTGTGGTCCGATTTCCCTGAAACTTTGCATGCTTGTTTAGACTTACCTGTCGCATGTGCTCAGTGGGTTTCGTGAAGTTTCGAGTTTTTATTTATGCTTTATAGGCGTTTGGGTATATTTGTACAGGCCCCTTTTCTGAAGGACCCCGTTATAGCTTCCCAAAGGGTTCCCAAACGTTTTTGATAATTATTGACCCAGAGATCTAGGGAATTGCACTGCAGTGTTTTTTTCCAGACTGACCGAAAACCTAGGACTAGTTCGCGATCTTCTCAATTATTAAAAAAAACAAAAAAACGGTTTGATTGACAGCAGTGGTTCTAGAGGCAAAGTTGTTCAGAACGAGGAGGTCTATCATATGTGTGGAAAACTGCGCAATGTACAATCACATACGCCCTCAAAAAATGCGATACCACCCCCCCAGTAGCCTATTTCTTTCAAATTTCTCACAGACCTTTGGGGCTTTATCGGCCAATGGCGGCCATGTTTTAGACACTTGTGGCACTTTGGACCAAGACCGTGCACAGCAATTTTTATGTTGATGAGACAAATGGTTGCCTAGTTATAGCCATTTTTAAGTTTTTTTTCTCTTATAGCGCCACCAAGTGGCCAATTTCCACAATTTTTTCCTGTGACCTCAGCTTGAGCTCTTACATAATTGTGCCAAATTTGGCGATATCTCATTCCGTTTAGGAGTTATAGGCATTTTACTAAAAGTGGCCCTGTCCCCTTCTAATGTTTTGGCGTCCCTTTGCCATGGTGAGTCAAAGTTAAACTTTTTTTGATAATTATTGATATTCACTCTCCAAAGAATCTTTCTGCACTGGTTTGGTTCCAATCGGATGAAAAACTACGACTAGTTCGCAAAAGTATGTTTTGCAAAACATGTGAAATACCGCAAAATTTAGCTGGCTCATAATTGACTAGCATGCGTTTTGTTCTGCATGACCCAAAGATTCCAAAAACATAAGACACTTGAGTTTGTGACTGACGGTTTAAGGGATTCGTACTTTCAATCGCTGTAGCGCCCCCATCAGGTTGATTGGGACAAGCCTCGGTCACGTTGTAGGCAGTTTGAGTACTACCATCTCTTCAAGTTTCAAGTCTCTACCACTTACGGTTTGGTTTGCATAATCAGTTTTCCATGGAAATCGCTTATCCATGACTCTTCTAACAATTACAATAGAGTTTCAACGCTACGCGCTTGAACCCCTAAATATAAGATGTAAGAAAAAAATGTAAGTTAAAAAACGTAAAAGTTAAAAGTTCAAACTTTTAAAAATATTCTAAATATAAAGACATTTAAAGACATTAAAAAAAATTAACAAAAATATCAAAAGCATAACATTCTAATAAGAAATGAACACTGAAAATAGAAAAGCTAATTTAAATTATTAAATATAATAATATTACATAAATATAAAAGATATCTTTCTTTCATTACTTTCTTTCATCTTTAGACAGCATAAAATCACATTTAAAAATGTCTCAGTTTTTTGGGTTCTAATAGACCTCGCAATCTTACAGACTTCACTGGAAAATCGTATGTAATTTTCACAACAATTTTCAAAGCTGTTTTATGGAGTTTTTGTCTATACTTAACATTTTTTAGAAAGATGTTTTGTCAGATGAACAATTGGCAGATGAACAATTAGCCTATATTCGTAACCACTGAGCACACACAACACAGCTTCATTTTTATTCTCTCATGAATGAAATATAGCACTACCCTAAGGTCTATGTTGTTTTGGGCCCCAATGTTCATTAAAATATCTTCTTTTGCATTCTTTTTGTGTTCATTTTTGCATGATCTATCACTCTATTTATTATATCCATATAAGAAGAGAAAATATATTTTATACACATCTGTAATATTTTCACAAAGCAGAGGCACTAATAACAAGACTTGTATTGACCAAATGAGATTGAAAACAGCTAACATGTGGGTTTGAATTACAAGCAAATGGAGAAACTGATCCAAATGGAGAATACAAGGAGGAATAAAAGTTATATTACGAAAGGAAGTCACATTCAAGGTCACGGGCGAAGATATTAACTATTAAGAGAGGGTAAAAAGCATTCTCTATTAATATGAAATGAATATTGACAAAAGGGACTGTAACACAAAGACTCAGGCTGGAAAACAGTCCTGTTTATGGTCCTGTTTGTGTCGTTATTACCCTTCCTCCGGTCCTCTGGGTGCATACAGGCCTTCTGAGAATGTTGTAAAAGGCTTTAATCAACAGAGGCAAACAGATTGTAGTGATTACAGAGGGGTCAGCGGGTTCACCGTATCGAACAGTTCACCTGAGTTCAGACTAAATGAGATGCGCAGCGCTGTTTGAATAATTAAGGAAACGCTATATCAGGTAACCATGGCAGACCGAGCCCTGCAGCAAACCTTACGGTAACCACAGAGTCATGTATATTCACACTGTGACCTCTTAACAATAGCATTAGCTCTGCTTCGTTTCTGCAAGGTTCACAGAAATAGTGGACACCCGCAAGGACTGGCAGTTTTCCACAGACGGCCGAACTGGTGTTGGACAAGCAGACGAGGAGGGTTAGGTAAAGGTTATATGAAACACTATAGCCAGAAGGCCCTCTTCTCTCATCAATAATCTGATTCAGTGACAAAGGACTGCAAGCTCCCAATTCACTTGGTGACCAAGGCCCCAGAGGCAACAGTCACATGTGCTGGCTATCGGAAATCAATACAGGGTATATAATGATGCTCAGGCCAAGCTGTTACATTTGGTGCAGAAATGTGTAGTAAACATCTTTTCATCTGTGGTCAGTTGAGGCCGGCTGGCCCCCTCCGTCCAGAGAGTGATTGCATTTTCCCTGTGGGCTCTCAGAACAGCGAAGTGTGATGATCTCACGGCAATCTGCAACATCGTTTAAAGGGTCACTGAGCTGCTACTGTTGAGCTGAACAGAAAGGGTCGCTCAAGTTGATATTTGAGCACTGAGGTGTCTACGCTTTTTTCCTACTTGCTTTAAAGGAATAGTTTTGGAACAGATTTGGAGAAATTTAGCATTGCATCAATTGCTCAACATGGATCCTCTGTAGTGAATGGGTGCCATCAGAATGAGTGTCCAAACAGCTGATTAAAAAAAAAAAAATCACTTTTAATCCACAAGGAATTAATCCGACTCCAGTCCATCAGTTAACACTTCGTAAAGTGAAAAAGGTGTGTTTATACGAAACAAATCATTAAGGTGTTTTAACTTTAAAATGTGTAACTTTAACTTGTAAAATTTCTGGCCAAAATATACTCCATTGAAAAAGTACTTTCCCTGTTGTCCTCTCACATCAAAATCTGAACTGTTTTGGACTTATATAAAACTATGCTCATAAGACTTATATTCTACTTTTTCACTGGAGAAAGCAATATTAAACAATGGAGAACCTGTACTTTAACCAGTAGCATAGTGAAACAAATGGTGATCAACAGACTGAAGTTCCAAACTGCAGTTTCAATGCAGCTTCAAAGGGCTCTACACAATCCCAGCCGAGGAATAAGCGTCTTGGGTCATTGTCATATAAAAGTAAAAAATTATATATTTTTTAACCACGAGCACTCATCTTAAACTAGTTCTGCAATACACATCTTCATGCATTATGTCAGAGTCACGTGCGTTTAGTTCTTCGTCTGGCTAGTACAAGATGAGCATTTGTGGTTAAAATGTATATAAAGTTTTTATTGTTTTAAAGCGGTGGTTGATTGTGATTTCACATTTTTAACTCTAGTGAGTGTGTGATGTTGCTGTTTGAGCATAAACAATATCTGCATAGTTGCATGGCTGAAAGTTTAATGCAAAAAGAGATATTGTCTTTTAAATTTATGGCAATTTATTGCCTACAAAAACGGCTTGTAAGACTACAACAAGCTATTTTCTGGGTTGGTGACGTCATAAACCCAGATATTTACATAAACCCCGCCCCCCGGGAATATGTAACAAAGGGGGCGAGACAAGAAGAAGAAGAGTTGTTGCCATGTCGTCAAAACTAGCGGCGCACGGAAAAATTTAATCTTCTATGAATCACAAGTTTTAAAATCAATGTTGTAAAGCAGCAGTTCTTAATGTTGTTTCTCGCATCCTCTCTGCTCTGCATCTCTCTCTGTGTGTGTGTCTCTCTCTCTGTCTCTCCCTCTCTCTCACACACCCCCGCTCGAGCCCTCCTGCCCCTTTGAGCTCTGACTAAACTGCCCTTTCGGTCCGGTCTAGGTGCCCCGGGTTCAGGATTTCTGCCAAGGGGGACCCGTGATTGTGCCCTCGTATTATATACTTCATGTGTACAGACAGACAGATATTTTCCACATGGCTACGAGAAGCGTTAAACATGGACGCACACACAGGTAAATGATCCCAGCTAAGGAAGAAGGGTCTTATCTAGCAAAACGATCGGTAATTTTTTTGGAAAATAAATTTTTTAATACTTTTTAAGCACAAAAAGTGTAGCACAGGCTCTGGGATGCGCGTTCACGACGCTACGTACTATTGAATCACATTGAAAGGTCATGCGGAACTTAGGTGAAACTACAGACCCAGTGTTTACAAAGCAATCGCGCAAAGACTAAGAAAGTGCAAGTAAGCTTGTAAACGCTGAAGGTACAAGGATATCCTCCTCTCAAGTTGTAGGAGAAAATAAGATCGCTATACTCAGTACACAGACGATGAACTTACATGTGATTTGTAGTAGTGATGGGAAGTTCGGATCATTTTACCGACTCTGACCTTTAAGTCTCGTTCAGCAAAATGAACAAATCTTTTTTCGAGTCATTTCGTTCATGTTACATGTTACTTCCCTAACACATCTACTGCTTACACAAATGTTATTACACTACAAACAAGACAAATCTATAATGCTATAAGAAACAGAAAAGATTAATTCATTGTTTACCTGGGTCTTTAACCTATGATCACCTCACCTCTTATCTGACAAGTTTTCAGGTTTTAAGTAGTTCGTTCAACACGTGACAGCCCCATAAGATGAACGAACGACTTGAAAAACCGGAAAACTAGAAACAGGTGAACCAGTACAGAACCTAATAGGATGTTGCGCATGCGCGACTGAACGAATCACTCCCCGAGACGACTCGTTCTTCCCGAGTCATATTAAAGATTTGTTCAAAATGTAAGAATCGTTCAAGAACGACGCGCATCCCCGAGCCTGTGCTACTCAAGCTTTTGTGCTTAAAAAGTATACAAATTTTTATTTTTCGAAAATGATGACTGATCGTTTCGCTAGATGGGACCCTTCTTCCGCGGCAGAGATCGTTTAGAGCCCTTTGAAGCTGCATTTAAACTGCATTTTGGAAGTTCAATATCGGGGCACCAATGAAGTCCATTATATGGAGAAAAATCCTGAAATGCTTTCCATAATTTCTTTACGACTGAAGACAGAAAGACATAAACATCTTGGATGACAAGGGGGTGAGTAAATTCTTTGTAAATTATTGTTCTAGAAGTGGAGTTCTCCTTTAAAGCATTTACAAATCACAACGTATCTAAAACTATGATACAACAACAAACAAAAACACATACCATTCTGAAACGTCCTGTAAGAGCCGTGGATGGATCACATGTAAGGGGCGTGACGTTTATGAACGTGTTCTAGCTTTTTAGCGAATCACAACACACTGGGCCAGCTAACCAATCTAAGCCCATTGCGTATTTCTGAGGGAGATCGTTTATCAGAGCGGTGTAGAATATAAAGGTGTAAAGGTAAATTATGTGAAAAATAGTTTTTTTTTTTTTTTAAACGAAGCACATGTAACGAAGCACCCCGTAAAGACTAACAAGCCTAGAAAAAACCCAGTCAACCACCCCTTTAAGACCAGTTGTTTCGCTTTAAGACCCTTATTCCTCGGCTCTTTTTATGTAGAGCCCTTTGAAGCTCCATTAAAACTGCAGTTTGGACCTTCAACGCGTTGGCCACCATTGAAGTCCACTATATGGAGAAAAATCCTAGAATGTTTTCCTCAAAAACCTTAATTTCTATGCAACTGAAGACAGAAAGACATGAACATCTTGGATCACATGGGGGTGAGTAAATTATCAGGAAATTCTTATTCTGAACGTGAACTTCTCCTTTAATTGATGGACTGGGGTTGTGTGGATTACTTGTGTTACATGTATTATTTTGATGTTTTTATCAACTGTTTGATCTCTCATTCTGACGGCACCCATTCACTGCAGAGAATCCACTGGTGAACAAGTGATCTAATGCTAACTTTCTCAGAATCTGTTTTGATGAAGCAACAAACTTCTCTACATGAGTATGTTTAAATTTTTAGATGGTTTAACTATTCCTTTAATATTTTATTCATATTATTGCCATAGTAATGTCCATCTGTAGTATAAAACATTAATTTTAATTCCATAGAAGTTTACGCTGTAAACAAAAATAATAATAATAAAAAAAAATCCTGTTAAATTTACTGTAATAAAATGGCAGGCATGCTTGTTAGAATGTAAAATAAAAAAATTTTTTAGAAAAATTGCACCTTTAGGGGTACAACAGCTTGTCACTGAGGCAGTACCCTCAATAAGACATCTTTGTACATAAAGGATGCATGTTAGTATCATGCAAGTGCAAATTACTACCTTAAGGATCCATATTACTACTACTACTAATAGTTACTAATATGCATACTTTAGGGATAAAGAAAGTGCAAAGATGTCCTTTGAGGGTACTGCCGTGACTGTTGTACATTTTTTCAGAGAGTGTGCCTATATATATTACAACCTATAATTGTATATTTCATTAAGTGATATAACGTTAATATACCAAGCTGATAAACCTAATAATAATACAGGTAGTACAAGAAAGTCACATAATAAATCAGTTCACCGTGGCCTGCACATAAAACCTGGCCTATATTGTTGACCAGGGGTGGTGAACGTCGGTCCTGGAGAGCTGCAGCCCTGCATAGTTTTGCTTCAACCCTAATCAAACGCACCTGAACAAGCTAATCAAGGTCTGAAAGGTTACTAGAAAGCTACAGGCAGGTGAGTTTTAATTAGTGTTGGAGCTGAACTCTGCAGGGCTGCGGCTCTCCAGGACCGGAGTTTGCCAACCCTTGTTGTAGACGATGCACAGGATCGTACAAAGACAAAACACCATCAGGATAACACACAGGGCACTAAAATATTAAAATAAATTTTCACTAAATAACATAATATGTAGCACAAAACATTGTATCGTACAGATAACAAAAATAAAAATAAACAAAACCATTTAAAGGGATAGTTCATCCAAAAAATGAATATTCTGTAATTAATTACTCACCCTGTCGTTCCAAACCTGTAAGACCTTTGTTCATCTTCAGAACACAAATTAAGATATTTTTGATGCAATCCGAGAGCTTTCTGATCCTGCATATTAAGCTAAACAAATACCATGTTAAAGGCCTAGAAAGGTAGTAAGAACATTGTTAAAATTGTTCATCTGAAATCAGTGGTTTAACTGTAATTTTGAATGTGTAAGTGGCGATGCTGTCTATGCTGGGTCAGAAAGCTTTCAGATTTCATCAAAAATATCTTAATTGTAGTCCGAAGATAAACGAAGGTCTTCGGTTTCATTTTTGGGTAAACAATCCCTTTAACTAATAAATATGTATGACTGTAAATATGTAGGCACTGTGAAAATTTTACTGATTTTCCACTATAAATTCCACTACAACTTTGTTATTTAGCCAACAGGTTTTTACTGTGGCATTTTTCTGTAAAATGATACATTTTACAGTGCAGAATTAAGATGTTAGATATGGGCCTAAAATAAATGACAAAGTCTTGCATAAAAACATTGTCAGATCTCTGTAAAAATTATTCTTTCTTTCTTTCTTTCTTTCTTTCTTTCTTTCTTTCTTTCTTTCATGGTTTCTGCATAAGTACCCAAAAAAGCTTTTAAAACCTCTATGAACCACAGAAATGTCCATGACTTTGATCATGTTATTAAATTTCCATGATATTTCCAAGAAAGTAGTAATGTTTTTGTTCTTGATATTTTAATGCATGCAGCTGTCTGAAAATGATTATTATTACTGTTGTTGTTTTTGATGATGAACAGTCATCCAGCTCGCTCTGATTATGTGCTCGTCGGTTCGGCAGTGTCTCGGCTGTGTTCGGGTGACTTCGTGAATAACAGACTCTCCTCCATTTTGCATAGTTACGCGCGTGTGTTGAAGGCTCCTCTGCTCCTGCGATCAGTATCACACCGTGAAGAACGTTTTCCCTGCAATGGACGGGTAAGACTGCGTTGTTTACAGAATAAGAGAAAAATACAATTCATGACAGTAGCTTAAATTCATTCTGAAACGAGTTTAGTCGCAATCTTAAGCGTTCTGACAAGGCCGCTCGCGTAGACTGGTGATGCATAAGCCAACGTCGGCTAATCATAACAAATGCATGCTAGCTCCGCAGATCATATTTTATCGTGAAATAGATGCGTTGTGTATACATAATATCAATCAGCAGCATACAGAATAATTTAATATCAGTGTATGAAGTGTTTCGTATTATGTGAAAAACAGGGGCTTGTAATATAGTGTAGCTCCGCGGCTAACGGTACTGTTGCTGTATGTGCGGGCGCGTCCGATTTTCTTTGTTTGAAACGTAACGGTCACTCGCTTCATCCACGAGCTGAATATTAATTTGCCGTTACTGAATACGACTTTATTAGGCACAATTTGCTTTTCAACTCAATTTTGTACAAGCATTATTAAGCCTCTTATAACTGCTATTTGTATAACTTACAGACTGCTGACAATACGGTCCACACTTCAGAGGTCCTTAAAATATATATTTTGTTACACTGTTATACTGTAATATTTGTAAATAGGAAATTAGTGTGCTGGTGACATTATGTGTTCAGATGTGTATGTGACTTCGAATGTATAACAGAACAAACAGCCCAGAATTTATCGACATTTTTCTATTTTCTCTCTTCAGCATTGCAAGTGATGTTGCAGTTGGTGTGAAGGTAAGTGCTTTTTGCTTTACTTGTCTTAACTTAATTATAAGATATTTTGTCAAAATACGTCTGATATGTATAAATAAATCTGAGAGTGTAACCGTACCCACAGGTCCATGTTATTTGGGGTAATGTGAATAATGGAATGCTTTAAAGTTATATGACTTATACATCATTTTAATCATTTGAATGATTTACTGAATTTGCAGTGTACATCTGTGTCTTTCTAGAGAAGCTCAGATGAATTGCTGTCTGGCAGTCTGTACAACAGTCCAAACTCTTCAGTCACTGGTAAGAGGAGGAAAAACTGTAAACTGGGTGCATCAATGTAGATTTTTGGTATGAAATTGATAACTGAAAACTAGGCCCACATGAATACAAATAATGAAAACTCCACTGAAACGCCACAGATTTGAGAACTTTGCCCCCATTACTTTGACGTGTCTAGAATGTAGTGCCATTTTAAAGCAATAAGCCCCAAGAAGCTGTGCCTTGCATCTGTTTTAGAACAGCTGCTCTAAAATTGCTACAACCCATGGGCCTTATTGCGTTTATAAAATGCATTGCAATAATATATACCTGGCAAGGTTTCATAAAATATACACAAGGCATCTAAAATAAAATGATTGAAAATAAAAAATAATTCTTCTGCCAAGCAGTGTAGTTCTTCAGCAAACATTTATCAACACAGCAACACTCAGATGCAGTGACACATTAGGTCACAGGTGCGTGTTTAAAGAGTATATTATTACTGTTTCAAATGTGGCTCATCCAATCATAATCAAGGACAGAAACTATCTCTCTGTTAGATAGGGCTGGACAATATGGACAAAATTTATACCACAATATATTTCTTAATTTTGGTTGATATGACCAATGTTAAAAAAGCCTAAAATGACTGTAGCTACAAACCTTTGAAAAAGTCTACGAAACCTCCTCTGTTAAAACTATATAATATTTTAGAAATAAAAATGGTTTTTACTTCTTATTTGTATTTAGCCTTTGTACAAACAAGAAATGAGGAATCACTGTCAAATGAACGTAAGACTCTCAGACTCAGCTTGTTTAATATTAATATCTTTAAACTTTAATATATGCTTATTACTCTTAACCTTCTCTACACTGCACTGTGACAGCTTAAGGCTGTCTGCACTAAACGTGACAAAGCAACTGTTGCGTATCATTTGAATTTTGTGTCAGTACATCATAAATGAAACAAAGCATCACTTTTCTGTTGGGGATTTGTTGCGTCGTGCCGTGCCACATCCAGTGTAGACAGTATCACTGATAATAATGGGTTCTATAGTATTTTATGGCGCCCGTTTAGTGTAGATGTGGTGTGACAACAAAAGTACTTCAGGCAGGATAAAAATGTAGATGTGCATGTTAAGTCAAGCAGAGTAGAGAGCTGCTTCTAGGATACTTCTGAAATGTGGTGTGGATGGTAAAAACACAAGCATTGACTAAAGTGGCTGCAATCAGCTCCAGTGGCCATGTTGGAGCCGTAATGCAGTGGCCTAATGGTTAGGGAGTCGGGCTTGTGACCGAAAGGTTGCGGATTCGAGTCCCAGTTCCGGCAGGGATTGAGGGTGGGGGGAGTGAATAACCAGTGCTCTCTCCACCCTCAATACCACGACTGAGGTGAGTCCGTTGAGCAAGGCACCGATCCCCCAACTGCTCCCTGAGCGCCGCAGCGATAGCAATATGGCTGCCGACTGCACCGGGTGTGTGTTCATGGTCTGTGTTTGTTCACTACTCACTACTGTGTGTGTGCGTGCACTTGGATGGGTTAAATGCAGAGCACAAATTCCAAGTATGGGTCACCATACTTGGCAACGCATCATGTCACGTCCTAAATAAGAGATTATCCAAACATTAATGGCAAGGAAAGCCCCTTATACCTGAAAGCGATTTTGCAGAATATTTTTTTTCGAATTGCCTGAAATCCACCTCATGTGAGCGTAAGAACCTATTAGCGATATGTGGGAGGTATGTTGTGAAATTGTAGCGAAATTTCAGTGGGAACACGGATAGTGACAGATGCTGCTATGTATATTAAAATATCGGAAATATGTTTAAAAATCATATCACCGTTATTGGAAAAAAAATATTGCGATATGTTGATGTTGAATTATTGTCCAGCCCTACTATTAGAACACATTTTTACCACATTTAAATCCAATCTGTAGAATTCCACTGATTTCATTTTTGTAAAATCAACATAAGAAATCAGAAAGAAAGAAAAAAATCAGATTCCATCTTGATCATCTGATAACTGATAATTTAACTTTTAACACTGATAATTTTAACAATTTACGTCATATTATACAGCATCATATTTTATATATATATATATATATATATATGTGTATATAATATGATGCTGCGTACATGTGGCACATGTTAGATCAGTCATATTTATGTCATATATCATTGGAAAGTTCTCAATTATTTGCTTATTTCACTAGCAAACTATCCACCTTTTTCTTCAACGGGGAAGTAAGCTTATGGGTGAGACTTCCGGTTCATTAGCTGCTATAGGGAAATAAGAAGAATAACAATGTGCTATAAACGGTAAAACTGTTTGCACTACAAACCAGTGTGTTCGTAATTAAGATAATATATTAAAATAATATGGTAAGATACACCAATTTGCAATATCAAGCAGCAAAACAAGCGGTTTTGTACAGCTAGAAATATCTTGAAGTGGATGCGACCAGAAGCCAAACCCATAACATTTACAAATGTCCACACCAACTCTTATGGGAAAAAGGTGGATAGTAAGTGTTTGTATGTGAAAACTTTTAGAAAGGAGGAGTCATTAACTCAGGATGTCTTCTATTACAAATAGTGATACGGAGATGCAAAGAGTAAACACAACAAAACTTAAGATGAATGTGAGATTATACTTCTAAAACAGCTTTTCACATGACATGCTGTCTTCAAAATATGAGGCTCATGTGAGATGCTAAAAAACATCAAGGCACAGCAAAATGGCCAAAATCATTTGACACACATACACATGACAGCAGGTAAAACAAGTGCTAGCAGAATACGAGACCACATCCAATGTGAAAGGACACTAAGTCATATACAAATAACATTTTGACCACATTTTTGCTTATTCATGAAACAGAATATGGAAAATGTCATGCAGCGGATGATCTTGAATAAAAAAAAAAAGTTCAAACACTGTACATCTGTATTGAAGATCATTTCCCCAGTTACTGGCAAATAATATATAGTTTATCCAAGTTATTTAATTAAATATCATCCAAAAAAAAGCTTTTGAAATACAGGTCTATTTCTAATTTATTTGACAGCTAATGGAAGTGACAGTAAGAAACTGAGGGTGGAGGACAGCATGGATAGCCCACCATCCAGAGTCATTCATATCCGGAAACTCCCTAACGAGGTTTCCGAGACTGAGGTCATCGCTCTGGGTTTGCCTTTTGGAAAGGTCACTAATATCCTGATGCTTAAAGGCAAAAATCAGGTATGTGATTAGGGATGGTGGTGACGAACGTTAAACCAAGCTCCTGTTGTGATAGCAGAGATAGATTTTCTGAAATTCAATTTAGTGTTTAAAATATCTTGTTAAATCTGTTTTTCAAACTGGGCGAACAAAGTTGTTGCTCATTCGTTTGGAAAAAGAGCCTGTTTCTTCATTTTGAACACTTTCCATCAATTAGGCATTTTTGGAGCTAGGAACAGAGGAAGCAGCTGTTACCATGGTGAACTACTACACAGCTGTTACACCCCAAGTGCGTAATGTCCCAGTCTTCATTCAGTACTCCAACCACAAAGAGCTCAAGACTGACAGTGCACTCAACCAGGTTAGAAAATGCACTCCTTGTTACATTTCACATTACTAAAATTACATGAGCAACGAAAGTGTGTAGTCCTTATCGCTTCCCCCGCTTTCTTTCTGAAGCGAGCTCAGGCCGTGCTGCAGGCGGTGTCCGCAGTCCAGGAGGGTGGCTCTCCGAGCTCGGCAGCCGGCGAGAGTGTGTTAACGCCTGCCCCCAGCCCGGTACTGCGAATAATCATCGACAACATGTTTTACCCAGTCACCCTGGACGTCCTCCAACAGGTCACTGGCCACAGCAGGCATCCATCTGGAATAAACTGCAGTTTAAAAAAAACAGCCAAATGTATTTTTACACTCTCATGCCTCTGAATTAACAGGACTTTGCACTGATCTCTCTTAGATTTTCTCCAAGTTTGGGACCGTCATGAAGATAATCACATTTACCAAAAATAATCAGTTCCAGGCTCTTCTGCAGTTCAGCGACCCAGTAAATGCCCAGCAGGCTAAACTGGTGAGTGAACGAAGAGGAGGATTGAAACCACCGCAAACTCTATAAATGTGTAATGATGTGCCAAAGCACTGTTATGAGATTTTTAATGTGATGGTTATGGCCACGGGCAAATTATGATCCAGTCATATGTTGGTTTAGTACCTTTCTTTCATTTATGTGATGAAATGACTGCAGTTGTCATTACTTGTAGAGGAGCGTTTTTATTACTTTGAGCCAGGGCCCAACATTATGCGCTGGTTGTAATTATTCTTATCCTTATTCACCCATGTCATAGAATAACAAATGTCTCGCTCTCATCTCTTTTCGCTTCCTTTCATTGAAGTCCTTGGACGGCCAGAACATATACAACTCCTGCTGCACTTTACGCATTGACTTCTCCAAGCTGGTCAACCTGAATGTGAAATACAACAACGACAAAAGCCGGGATTACACCCGGCCCGAGCTGCCCGCGGGAGACGGTCAGCCGCCCGTGGACCCGTCTGTGGCTGCCACTCTCAGCAAAGATTCCACCTCCCTGCTCGGTAAGTTAGAAAGAGCTCTCGTGTGTGCCTCAAACGCAAACGTTGCTCAATCACACCTTTAAGACCCATCTTCCCTGTCATTCTCTGACATGCCTCATCATCTCCTGTCTGCATAGCTTCGGTTTCAGATCAGGGTAGAGGTGTGAATGCTTCCCCTCTATTGTGATTCATGAGAGTTTTCAAGCTCTTAGTGGAAAATGGGTCAATGGTGCCTGAAATGCAATCCCGTCTAATTGATGTGCCATTCAAACACGTTGCTTTACGTTTTTTTTGCCGCTTCCACGGCCCCCGGTCTGTGTTTGATCCCGTAAGACTTTGACTGTACACGTTCTCCGTAGGTACTCCCTCTGGAATGGTAACTTCCTACTCTAGTGGTGGAGGGTTTCCATCTTCTCTAGGTACCTATGCTTCCATTTACTTTCCTTTTTCCTTTTTGATTTTCTAACCCTACTTGAATGCGCTCTTCCTTCTGAAGGACAGGGACTTTTCCAGTGCTGTCAGAATTGGCAGGGCTTTCATGTTGAAACCACCCCAACCATTTGTCCTGGCTTGACATGCAGGATTCATAAACAGTGTCGCTATTTGTCAAAGCAAAAATCTGAAGCTGCAACAATAAGCCCTTCCATTCTGCATTATGGGCCTGACGTAATAGATTGACACGCACACTAATTAGGGACCCGTATTTCAGACAGACTGGCAATCCAAACTGCCAAACACAAGTTCCCTTTAGCTAAAGCAGAGCGGCCTATTGAGCGGCCAACTACAGCAAGCAGAGAGGCCCCAAAAAGCAATTTTGTTCGGATATTGCTCTAGAGCGCCAGTCTGTGTGAAATCGGTTCTGATAGCGATCTGCCTAGCGGCAGATATTGACTCTGGGATGTGGGTTTGCCCGAAGTGTGTGGTGTTGGCTGCGTAACTGGATGTGCTTGGTGTGGTGGGTGCAGACAGGTAGAATGCATGGCCACAGGGCAGATCCGCCTGAGTTGCTGAGCTGTGGGCTCTTCTGGGCTGTGTGGGCTGACATGGTCCTTCCTCTTTGCTCCTCTCTCTCTGTAGGGGCCATCAGCCCCCTGAGTGCGGCAGCGGCAGCGGCGGCAGCAGCAGGGAGGGTGGCGTTGTCTGGGCATTCGGGACCCGGCGGAGTGCTCCTGGTCAGCAATCTCAACGACGAGGTCAGTACACCCCCACAAAACAAACAAACATGCGCACACACGCACACAAACAAACATATCCCTGCTCTCTCTGTTCACAGTCTTTTCATTATGTCAATCAGGTCACCAGTACACTGTATGTCTCAGGTTTTATATGTTCAGTCCTCATCTGTTAGATCATTTTTGAGTTTGAGGGGCCTTAACATGACCTTCACGACATTTAGCAGCAGAGCGGTGTTAACATACATGAAACATTTTAAAATTGTTAAATATTTTTTCAGTAAAGAACCAATGTAATTCCTAAAATCGCAAGATCATTTTAATGCATGCCACAAGTAAAAAATTTTAAACATCAACAGCTGCCCAAAAACGTGCTTTCATTATTTACATTTATACACCTTTCCAAATCTTGCAACATTGTTGCATTATATTTGCTTTAAGCTGTGATGGCCCAAAATGTTACAAAATGTGAAATACAAATTTGACAATGAAAGCGTTAGTTCACCCAAAGATGGAAATTCTGTCATCGTTTACTCACTTTAATGTCAATCCAAAACCATAATGCTTTTGTTCATCTTCAGCACACAAGTGAAGACATTTTTAATATTCTCTCATTTTTATTCATCCATTGAAAGTTCACACAGCCACAAAAAAATCAAGAACTTGTTAAAATAAAATATGAACAGCGGTTTAATCCAAGTCTTCTGAAGGTGCAAGATCGCTTTAAAGCTGGAAAATATTACACAACTTTTGTCCAAATTTTTGACCCAATTTATAGCCTGGATGCTCTGACACTGGTTGCATAAAGTCAGAATTTTGTGCCCGTTTTGGGTAGTCGGATTTCACAAAAATCACATAGTGTATGATTGACAGAGGCTGTGTGTTTTTGCTTTAGAATCTCTTGAAAGCTTGGCAGTGGATGAGCCTCATTTAGGTTTTTTATTTGTTCAGATTTTAAAATTCTTGTTTAGAGTACTTGAAGTACTTAAATTTGACTTTTTGGCATTTAAGGCCTGGAAAACTCTTGAAAATAGCTATATTCCTGAAGAGGTACTTGAAAAGTGCTTGAATTATTGGAAGACAATGCATCTATAAAATAAGTGTTCAGCTTTTTAAAATAAGCACACATCTTATTACGCAAAATTCACAAAATTAAAATTTAAAAACAAAAATCACACATTGTTTCAATTAATGTCATAAAACTAGTGAGCTAAACCAGTAGTAGTACTGACAGTATTGTGTAAACATGGCTGAAGACACTAAAAGAGGAACAGATGAACCAAATCAATGTTAGTCATTTAAGCTGGAACCATTCTGATTGATTTCAAACTCGTGACTTCTCTTCCTTTCAAACGATTCCTTAGCAGAAACCAGATCAAATTAAAAGAGCCATTCATTTTTGAATTTCAACATCATTTGTAATGATTTTAAAAACCATTTAAAAAGCATTGCTTCACAACATGACTTTGAAGCTAAGATTTAGATCAGGACTTTGGAGCAGGTTCGCGAATCATTTGATTTAGGTCGTAACTTTGCGTATAACGAATCAATTGATTTAGATCGGAACTTCAGAGCAGTTTATTAAGTCATTCCATGAATTGAATGATTCGCGATCTGCGTCCTGATCTGAAATGATGGTTCTCGAATCATTATTCAGATCGGAACTTGAGAGCGGATTCGCTAATCTTTTACTGTAGATTGGAACCTAGGAGCACAGATCGCAAATCATTTAATTCAGATTGGGACTTTGGGCCTGTTTTTTTTTTTTTTTTTTTTTTTAACAGTAGAAAACATCAGTGAGATCTCTTAAGTCCTTGAAAATCAAAAAGTATTGCTTAAAGTCTTTAAAAGTCCAGGAATTTTATTTTACAGTATCTGTATGAACCCTGTGTAGTGAACTCCAGCCTTATGATTAACAGATTTTATTTAGGCCTTTTTCAAATCTTTTATCAGCGCATCTACACAGACAAACTCGACCTTACTTGCTCATGTGCCAGAGCAAACCTCATTGGTTCTCATGGTTGAGCTTCCATGTTTACCATATTTGATTAACTCTATGTATGTGCTCTGATCAGTGTTTATATGTGAATAAAAGCTTAAATTGGATCTAAATTAAAACAGCATGAGGCTGAGTAAATGATGACAGAATTTTTTGGGTGAACCCAGAATCACGGTACACTTTATGGGGGGAAAAAAAAAAATCTCAAATTTGTGCCAAGCCCTACTAATTACATCATCAGGGCTTCCTTTATCCCAAAAACACTGTAATCACATTCCCATGTTAACTTTGCTCTTTTGCTGGATGTTTTGAAGCTGATTTCAAAGTCATTTCAGTCACTTTACTAATGTGCTTTAGATTGAGTATGATGTATTGAGTCACACACACTGACCAATGAGCAGGTGACTTGTCTTGACATGACTTCAGATTGACCTGTGTCTCATTTCCATCCTCAGTGTATTTCATAAATTATGTTCAATGTTATTTCAGTATATTTGCAGTTAGTAGTGAATTGATAGCGACTAGTAATGACTTAAAAGCTGTAGCTCTTTGTTCTCTATTGTGACATTTATACTTGCAGAAATATACTGAAAGCATTCTCAGTAAGGTTTTCGTCAAAATGGAGGGTCTCTCTGCAGTCTCTCCTCTGTGCAAATTTTGATCACTGTCTCTCCTCTCTCTTTATCTCTCCCCCTCTCCCCTCTCTCTGGCTCTCTCTCTATCTCTCTCTCCCTCGCACCTTTTCACGAGCGCTCTGTCTGGAAGTAATATCTAACTGTCTTTTCTCTCTAAGCTGTATCTCTCTCTTCCTCTCCTGATGCTCCACTGCCTCTCTCTAAGCTATTCAAAGTTGGTATGAAACATGGTAGCCCCACCCCGCCTCTCTCATTTCTCTCACACTCTCTCACTTTGATTTCTCTGTCTTTTTGAAGTGTCCCAGTAATTTCCCCATCATGGTTTTTGTTTTCCCAAACACTTGTGGGTTTGTGGAGTTTTCGACATGACGTGCTCTCTATTGATGCCATAACTCTGCAAGGTGGTTTTCATGCCTACCCGCTGCATGGCCCCACCCCTTTACAGCTATAGGCTGATGTTTCGTTTGTTTTGTTCTTTCCTTTAACGCTTTCTCATACCAAAAGCCTTCCACGCTCTCTGCATGCTTTGTTCCTAATCACGGCGTTTCTGTGCTGCAGTTAGTCTGAGTAAATGTGCCCTGCCCACGTTCGGTCTCGGGTGACTACGTTTGGCACTGTTAAACATAGTCGGGGGAAGCAAAAAAGAAAAAAAAAAGAGAACCCTGCCATTTTCTGACCAAACTCCTGCATTTCCTATGTACTGACCTGTATATTATTTTTGTCCCCCCTTCCAACTTTTTCCTTTTTTTTTTTCTTTTATCCCACGCTGCTTCCAACCCCTCCTCTTCCCTCTCCTCTCCTCTTCTCTCCTCTCCTGACTCCTCTGTGATTGGTTGGCCCTTTCTCTCCTGCAATCCTGTCTCCCCGCCCTCCACCCATTCATGCTTTGTGCCTGAACCAAAACAAATGTTCCTCCTCGGACCGACTTGCCCCAATTAACTGCCTTGACCCATGCTCCATGACCACCTCACCATTCTACGGGAAACCACCCTCCGTTATGGATGATCTGTTCATCTCCGCTCTACCTCGACTCTTCTCTCTTCCTGTCTTACGCTGCTTGCTCTTCTCTCCTTCTAAAGATGGTTACGCCCCAAAGTCTGTTTACCCTCTTCGGTATGTTATTGTTAGCAATCTACCTCTTTTCGTTTATCTATTGTTAATTTCATTTCAGTTGTTTTTTTGTTTTCTCTTTCATTTATCATTTAAGGGTTAGTTATTAATCTGGCACTAGTGTAACAACAGTTTCTTAGTTTACAATTTAATTTGTTTAGTTCTACAATGCCAAATTTCAACTGAAATAGTTTTTAATTTGTTTTTTTATTTGTTTTTCCTTGGCTTTCAAAGCCTCTGTCTCTATCTTGCTCTATCTGTCTCTCTTCATGTACAGCTTATATTAATGCATGGTTGATTATTTTGCATGTAGGCTTTTGATTTTAACTTTGCCATATCACATGAGCTTGTTTTTGGAGGGCGTATCAAAATAAGTTGTGTCTGTTAGAAACACTGTTTTGGACTCTTTGGTGTAGATAATTTGGAAGATTTGTACCATCATCTTCACCTTTCATGTCAGAACCAGAGCTTCTGAAGCACTAACTTGTCCTTCCTGGTTCACTCCTCTCCTCCTCCTCCTTCCCTCCCTCTTCCATCTGCCTCTTGCTTAACCGAAGGTGTGTACGGTGACGTGCAGCGCGTGAAGATCCTTTACAATAAGAAGGACAGTGCTCTAATCCAGATGTCTGATGGAAACCAAGCCCAGTTAGGTAAGCTGATGTGCTGTCCTTTTCATGATTAACATTAGGGCTGTCATGATTCCTCAATTCAATTCAAGTACTCGATTTAAAAAAAAAAAAAAAAAAAAAAAAAATCCTCGATTACATTTGACCATGTTGAGTAACCTGCAGAATACCGGAAGTGGGTTATTCCACGAACGAGAATATATTAAACCCATTTTAAAATCATAATAAAGCATAATGCTATTGTGAATTCACAAATGCTACAATTCAATCATACCCTTTTTGCTTTTTTTAGTTAATGTCAGGGTGTGTTCACACTTGTCATTTTTGGTTCAGTTCAAACAAACTCCGGTGCAATTGCTCTGTTAGTGCGGTTCATTTGAGTAAGTGTGAATGCTGCCATCCGTTGGAAAATGATTCACTGTTTCAAAGCGCTCCAATCGGATCGTGTATCGCGAATCATTTGCTTCAGACCAGAATTTCAAATCGTGTATCGCAAATCATTTGGTTTAGATCAGAATGGCTTTGTGAATCATTCGCAATTTGAACGATTCAAAGCAAATGATTTGCGATACACGATTTGAAGTCCCTATCTAAATCAAATGATTCACAATACGCGAAGTTCAGATCTTAATGATTCGTGATTCACATCCTGATCTGAAATGATGGTTTGGGAATCATTATTCAGATTGGGACTTTAGAGCGTGGATTGGAAATCATTTGATTTAGATTGGGACTTTGGAGCGGGTTTGCAAATCTTTTGCTTTAGATCTGTTCTTTGGAGCGCAGATCGCAAGTCATTTGTTTCGTATCAGGATTTTGGAGTGATTTTGTGAATCTTTTTTTCCAGTTTTTTTTTTTCCTTATACAGTGGAAAACATCAAACCATTAGGGCAGTACTGTTATAAAAACAAAACAAAGAAAAAAGAATGAAGGTATACACAAAAACAATCCCTTAAGAAAATTAACTGTGGTTTTACCATAGTAGAAGTGTAGTATACTTTGTAGTACTTTAGTAGTAATACTTTGCATGTGCTACACTATATTGCCATTGTTTTTTTAAGTAGTATATTTTTATTGATCTATTTCTCTTTTAGAATTTGAAATAGAAGACATAAGTGAGACCTCTCATTGAAGTTCTGGAAAATGAAAAAAGTAGTGCTTGAAAAGTCCTTGAAAGTCTTGGAGTTTCATTTTACAGTATCTGTACAAACCCTGTTTAATAATTTTGTACATGGGTGTAGGTTATGTAAGTGCGTGTCAGACTGGCAACGTTCACAATAAATGCTGCTCCACACAAACAAGTTATCATTTACATGTGTGTTGTGTCTCAAACTCCATCTCTGCATATTGTTATGAGTTTTTGTTTATTATAACGTTCAACTGGGAGTTCAACGTGTGCCATTTCATTAGATTTGTAAGGTAAATCATTTCTAAACCTACGAAAACATAGGAGGATACATCAGCATCTTTCTTAACATGCTAACTGTTAACTGTCAAAGTAAATGCCTTGTGCAAATTCCCACACTTGTGGTCTTGGCCACTTAAAGCACGTGCACGCAAGGCTGTCCCAGGTCTTAAACATGCCAAAGTGCAGTGCCCTTAATGCATACTAAATCCTCAGGAGCAGTATTCAAGGCTTAGTGTATCCCATCATGCATCATGCTCTGGAAATAAATCATGAGACTTTTGCTGAGATCTTGCGAGAGGTCACAGAAACCTTTCAAATGTAAGTTAAATACTGATATAATATTTAGATATTACATCTAATTTGGTAGAAACACAAAGCGTTGCACATTTTATTGGTGCAGGTAATGAGTAGTGGTGATATTTATTTAATAAACATTTGCAACTGCTTTTTATCACTTAAATAGAATCACCACAAATTAAGTTGAGTCATGTGTTATAGGGACTACTGAACAGACACTTAGATGTTGATTTTATAATGCAAAGTATTGAAAATACAAAATAAAGCTCTGGATAAAAAAAAAAAAAAAAATGTGCATTTTTACAACACTACAAGTGTGTCCCATCAGGTAATGAAAAGTTCGACACACATTTGTGGTCTTCATCCTTACTTGAACACTTGGGCCAAATACAGGAAATACGTCATATAAGTGGTCAAGTGCAAAGACCGCAAGTGTGAGTATTTGGACAAGGCAAAAAACTCAAACCCTCACTCTAAGTTTACACATTTTGATATCAACATATTTAAGAAATGACATTGGCTGTAGGATTTCTGTCGTAAAGAAATGTCCAAATATTAATAATTAAGTGGACATTTGAATTAAGTGTTGTTTAGTCAATATTAAATATTTAATCGTCAAGCCGTTGGCACCCTCTGCAGTCATTTGTTACAGTGCATAATGTACATTAGCTCTATCGTTTATAATACATTATGTATTTTAATGGTTTTGTTTAGTAAAACCATCTGATGAAAATCATATTGCTTTTCATACTTTAGTTTAACTAATCATTATTGCCTCATTGCTTAAGTAATTTTAAAGGCTATTCTTTGCTTGGGTCTATTTTTATTACCACCACCAAAAAAAAAAAAAAAAATACAATAATAATACAGAATAATTGACCAATTACTTGATTACCAAAATAATCGCTAGTAACTACCCTAATTAACGTGTTTTGTTTTTATATCACATTAAGACAAGCTCTCTGTGTTTTTGTTATCTAGCCATGAGCCATCTGAACGGGCAGAAGATGTATGGCAAGATCATTCGTGTGACCCTCTCCAAGCACCAAACAGTACAGCTGCCCAGAGAGGGTTTAGATGATCAGGGCCTGACCAAGGACTTCACCAGTTCTCCTCTGCATCGCTTCAAGAAGCCCGGGTCTAAGAACTTCCAGAACATCTTCCCCCCTTCAGCCACACTCCATCTCTCTAACATACCGTGAGTATGCAGAAGAACATCAGATTTGTGCAGATTTGTCCAGTCCTAATAAATGCTAGTGGTGATATTTTCTGAGGGGTTTTGCCATTTTATTAATACATGTTGTGTTTTATTCTGGAATCATAAATCTTGGACAAACTGCTGACCATCTTTTTAAATTAATTGTCAGTTTTTTCCCTTGCAGTGTCTTTCAGTTCAAGCTTGAGATTAAAATGTGGCTACCAAGGAAAATTTGTTTTCCTTTTTTATTGGTTCATGCATCATGATAACGTTTTACCATTTACTCTGAGGAAATGCTAATAACTGCTTGTTTCCCCTCCAGTGAGAATGTGACAGAAGAGGATTTACGACTGCTCTTCTCAAATTCCGGCGGTACAGTGAAAGCGTTCAAGTTTTTCCAGTAAGAGCTCGCTGCGTTTTGTCTCTTAGTCATTTTTGTGTACATTCGACAGACCGTCATGTATGTTTTTTTTGTTTTTTTTTTTCCTTCTAGAGATCGCAAAATGGCTCTCCTGCAGATGTCCACGGTGGAGGAGGCGATTCAGGCGCTCATCGACCTTCACAACTACGACATGGGCCGTGGCCACCGCTTGAGAGTGTCCTTCTCAAAGTCCACCATCTGAGGATCCCCTGGTGCTGTGTCACCTTTCCTCGCTCTCCCCCAGGAGCCTCAAGTCGAATTCATTTTTACCAGTCATTCCTTAACAGTCATATCAAGAACTTTAATGAGAATGGCCCTTAAAGGAACACTCGCTCTGTATCTGCTCCTACTATTGTTTGTGTATGGCCAGCTGTTACTCTGTTTTAGGATGGATTGACAAAAATGTGCCTTACTTAGCAAAATAGCATCATCTCTTTGCTCCCGTTGTTACACATTCTAGAGGTTTAGGCACATTATGTGTGGTGATACAGAAAACGTAACCTTTACAGTTACCTTGCTTTGTTGTTTGGATGGTTTTTGAAAGTGATAGTTCTCGCTCTTGCCCAACGTAGCCTCCCCTGGTCATTTTTTAAAACCAAGGCTTTGAAAGCTAGTCGCTCGCTTTGATTCAAAGGCAAAAGCTCAATTTTTTTATGATCTATTGAATCTGAACACAAGTAACTGAATTTGGTGTAACATACTCCAAGTTGTAAATTATCTTGTGCATTTGTTTTATTTTGGGCTGTAGTGCTTTTTTTTTTTTTCTTTTTCTTCTTTGATCAGACACCCAAGGTACTTTTTGTGATTGAAACCTGTGGTAAACAAAACACTGACAGTGGGGAGCACAGTGTGTGACGTATAGTACTTGCTTTGATATTTCTCACTCACATTTGCTTCAGTAAATTCTGTTACCCATTTTTTTAGATGAAAATCAGAGCATGTGCTGATGGATCTCGGCAGTTGCATGTGTCAGATTGACCATGTTTGATGTTGTGATGTCACATTAATGTAGGGACTGTTGGGACCAAAGTAAATGTGCCTTTAGTCTTACTTTTATTCTGCATTGTACAAAATGTTTTATTCAACCTCTGGAATATTTTTATCAATGGAGGAAAAAAGAAATCAGATTTTCCGACAGACATCACTCGTGTAATTGTCCTTGATCGTGGTTGTACGAGAATCGCTCACCGATTCTATTGAAAAATGACATTTTTGTGGTCTAGGCCTGGGAAACAATTGGGAGGGGGGAGTGTTCTGTACATTTTCTACATGAATTGAGTTTTTACATCTTTAGGAATGTAAAGTTCAGTATAGAAGCGGCACAATTAAAGGTTCTTTTTTCTACCAAGTTAGTGCTTGACGGTCCCTGTGTGGTGTAGTGCTTTTATCCTGTAGCATGCTGAATAAACTCTTCTCGCTCTGCATTCACCTCTGCCTCTCTGCTGTCTCTTCCTCTTCCTGTACTGTCCTCTGTATCTCACTTAGCTCTTTTTCTCTGATGCACTCTGGAGAAAAACTCCCTTGTCTTGGTATAAAAATACAGCCTGCAAGTAAAACATGACAACAATGTAATCTTTGACTTTCTCATCCTATTGCCATGTTTCTTCTCTATCTTCTCATGCTTATTCTCAGATCTGTCTGTCTACTTATGTTTCTGCATATCCCACCTGGACATCAGTGTGTCATTTTTCCTGTCCTTATAGTCTTTCTCCAAAAGTGGGGTGTTTGAGCAACAGATTGGTACCTGTGTTTAGTTGCAAAGGTGCTTACAGTCTTTCAACATGCGGCTGATTGTGCATTGAAGCAATTTGTTGTCTGGTGGAGAAAGGACAATCAACTGGCAGCGATTTGAGCTAAGACGCAAGGTACAAAAATTGCAGCTTGCACGTATAAACATAGTAACAGCGCAAAGCTAGAATCCTTCTGGGAGAGTGTTTCTTTTTTTGTTAAGCATGCTGTCTTTTTTTTATAGAAAGAAAGCTTTTATAGAGTACAATGCCTTTTCTATAGTAAAACATGAAGGAGTTTCAACGTTTTAGGGTTGTGTTGCCTCAAGTATTGGGTGTTTAGCATCATAAAATCTGGATCTTGCAATGTGATGAGGCTGTTTCCCTCAAATGTCATAGGTTTACCTAAAGCACATGAAGCTGAAAATAGAAAAGTAACTGAAAATGTCTCTACATATGTTGGACTCAAATGCCCACAGTGTTTAAAGACCCCTATATACACCGACCAAAATTATAAACGCAACACTTGTTTTTGCCCCCATTTTTCATGAGCTGAACTCAAAGATCTAAGACTTTTTTTTTTATGTACACAAAAGGCCTATGTCTCTCAAATATTGTTCACAAATCTGTCTAAATCTGTGTTAGTGAGCACTTCTCCTTTGCCGAGATAATCCATCCAC
>JAHKKF010529546.1:11252-26748 GCA_019740295.1 Labeo calbasu | reverse complement strand
AAGAGTAATTCTGCTCCCAGCAAGGGATCCATTGTGTTAATCCATAAACAGAGCTCTGCTACACCCAAACCACAGAAAAACCATACAGAGTTGAAAAAACTGAGCATACACTCTTAAAAATAAAGGTTCTTTATTGGCATCAATGGTTCTCTGAAGAACCTTGAACATCCATGGAACCTCTGAAATGCAGAAAAGGTTCTTTATAGTCAAAAAATGTTCTTCAAAATGGTTCTTTTAGGAACTGTTCACTGAAAGGCTCTTCGGGGAACCAAAAATGGTTCTTTTATGGCATCACTGCAAAAACACCCGTTTGAAACCTTTATTTTTAAGAGTGTACATGAACCAAAACCATTTCAAACACTGACATTATGGCCTCTATGCTGGTGGTTCTCAACTGGTGGGTTGCAGCTCAGAGTTAAAATAGCAAAATAATTGCTACCCTTTCTTAAATGTTTTGTTGTTGAATGTGTAAGTAGTGTGATCAGGGCCTATTTGTTTTTTTGCTAAACAATTCTAAACTACTTTGTTATGGTTTTGTTTTCCACATGATGGTCAAATCAAATCAAAATCAGCTAAGAACAACTCACCCATTTCTGGATTCTTCTCACCGCTGTCCACAACGTTTTTTGGCTTAACGGGTACAGGTTCGCTCTCTGGTTTTGTTCGTATAATAGGAATTTCTCCATTTTGCCTGTGGGATTTATTAAGAAAGGTTAATGAAGAAAACAATTGCCTGCAACGTCCACTGTCACACTCTAAATGCAAAAGCTGCTCTAGACAGTAATAAGAATACTAATAAGAAACCTATCTTTCATTAAAAATGAAAGGCATCACATATTCTGTATATCTTGCAGAAAAAAAAAAAACCCTGTATATATATCTAATAAGGCATTGCAACAAGCTGAGTGTAACATAAAAAAGCAACACACTGATACACTAGGAAGCACTGATTGTCAAATATAAATGTATGCATACATTTAAAATACATTTATAAATATAATTAATAATAAATTATAAATACAATTAATTATTAATGATACTATATTTGATTTAATAATACAATAATAAAATATCTGAATTTATAAAAATGACCCCGTTCAAAAGTTTACATACACTTGATTCTTAATACTGTGTTGTTACCTGAATGATCCACATCTGTTTTTTTTGTTTGTTTGTTTGTTTAGTGATGGTTGTTCATGAGTCCCTTGTTTGTCCTGAATGGTTAAAACTGCACTGTTCTTCAAAAAAACCCTCCAGTTCCCACAAATTCTTTGTTTTTTAGCATTTTTGTGTATTTGAACCCTTTCCAACAGTGACTGTATGAGTTTGAGATCCATCTATTCACACTAAGGACAACTGGATTATACAGGTAACAACACAGTATTAAGAATAAAGCGAATGTGAACTTTTGAACAGGGTCACTTCTACAAATTCAACTATTATTTTCTCTTGTGGACTATATGGAAACATCTTTTATGTAAAATATCTTATTCAGGTCAGTACTAAATAAAAAAATAATATGCATTTTGTGTGATCCCTCTTATTTTGGTAAAATAATTAACAATTTGCCAATTCTGCAAGGTGTATGTAAACTTTTGACCTCAACTGTATATTGGTAATACTTTACAATAAGGTTCCATTAGTCAATGTTAGTTATTGTATTAACTAACATGAATAAACAATAAACAATACATTTTTTGCAGTATTAATTACTCTGTTAATGTTAGTTAATGGAAATACAGTCATTCATTGTTAGTTCATGTTAATTTACAGTGTATTAACTAATGTTAACTTTCAATGCATTAGTAAATGTCGAAATTGCCATTAACCAAGATTAATAATACTTAAGTATTGTTCATTCTTAGTTCATGAATACTATGAATGTGAAATACTGAAATTAACACCAAATATTTAAGTGTGCTATTTATTGTGCTTTAAAAACTAAAAATGTATTAAGATAAAGCTTCTGACACCTACACTTGCTTGGCGGCTGGTGATGGAGCGTGAGGCAAGTCAGGTCGTTTCGTGTGGATGGAAGGACGCAGCAGTCCCTTGTTTGGAGGCACAGGTTTTTTCGGGGGCACGATGGGGCCAGCAGGTTTGGCGGGTTTCTCAGGCAAGGGCTTGACAACTTCAAATAAACAAAGGACACAAATACATATGTTATGAGATAAAAAATGTCTACCCAGACAAAGCAACTTCCTGCCAACATTGTCAACATTGTCACTGATTATAGAAATTCATATAACTATCAATGATTTGAAACATGCTAATTATATCTCTATAGATTCCAATCTCAGAAATCAGTTGAAAGTCATGAGAATGGAAGCCGTAATGCATAATGTAATAACTGGTTTAAAAGACATCAGAAACTTTCACCAGCGTTCACAATGGTGTCTCAAAGTAGGTCAGGAAAGATTTTGGCAGGATGTCTAAACCACATCGATCTGCTTCTATCTTCCCATTTCAATCTTTTAGGTCACATAAATCACTCTTTTTGACATTCACATCACAAGTCCTGTGTTCACTTTGTGACACTTGCTCTAAATAAGAGAAACTTCTATTTGAAAAACATGAAGTCCTGCTTTTAGACACCACAGAGATGATCAGATATACGTTCCAGTAGAGATACGTTCATACGAGAAAATAATTGGCAGGAAGTCTTTGATGCAAACACAATAGCAGATACTGAGAGACGCTGCTGGTCAGAGTGCATGACATTTTTCCTACAAAGTACAACATTATATAAATCACTTCATTAACATTCAGAGTACACACACCAGATGACCTAATGACCATCATTTGCATTGAGCTATATTAGCAAAACCAGTCATAAGTAGCACAGGTATATTTGTAGCAGTAGCCAAAAATACACTGTACGGGTCAAAATAATCGATTTTAAGTTAAGATCATGTTCCATGAAGACACTTTGTAAATTTCCTACCCTAAACATATCAAAATTACATTTTTTAATAGTAATATACATTGCTAAGAACTTCATTTGGACAACTTTAAGGCGATTTTCTCAATATTTTTTTTGCACCCGGCCAAATATTGTCCTATCCTAACAATCCTTACATCAATAGAAAGCTTATTTATTCAGCTTTTGGATTATGCATAAATCTCTTATGACTGGTTTTGTGGTCCAGGGTCATAAACACAGCTTGGTATCGATACACACTTCCTGCCTCAATTTAATTCCAATTCATAAATTCTTAATTTTATAACATTCATTTTCAGTATCTGAGTATATTTCAAGTGCATTTTGCTTATATATGAAAGAAACAATACGAAAACATTAATTTTGAACAGGGCCCAGACTATGCAGATCAACTGCTATTTAAAACTCTCAAGACTAGCTGAAGTAAAAGTTAAACTGCATTTTATGTGTACAACTGTTATTATAAAACTGTGTAACATTATTACAGTGCCATTTAAAGGTTTATGTCAGTAAGATTTTTAACGTTTTTGAAAGAAGATTCTTATTCTCACCAAGACTGCTTATATTTGCTCAAAAATACAGTGAAAACTGTAATATTTTGAAATATGATTACAATTTAAAAATTGCTGTTTTCTATTTTAATAATTTTAAAATATAATATTTATTTCTGTGATGGTAAAGCTGAAATTTTAGAAGTCATTACTTCCGTCTTAAGTGTTACATCATCCTTTAGAAATCATTGTAATAAATCAATTTGGTGTTTTTTTTTAATTATTATTATCAATGTTGATAACGACTTTTTGTGTGCAAGCTATGATACATTTTTAAAGATTATTTTAAAAATCTTTTAGCTTTTCTTTGAATTTTTTTAACATTATAAATGTCTTTATGGTCACTTGAGGTCAATTAAATACATTCTTGCTAAACAAATTATTTTAAAAATACCTATTGAATAAATAAAAAAAAATAAAGAAATTATTCATTTAAAAAAAAACTCATACTGACCCAAACTTTTGAACGGCAGTGTTTAAAATGATAATAATAATACAAACTTCTAACAGAAACGCATTTTTTAAAATATAATCCGGTTAGTTAATCTATAAGCTATTTTAAATTAATTAATTATCAAAATTATCAAAGCTGTCTACATTGTGAGGCTCTAGCTGTGCTCAAAGCTTCAGCAATCTAGTTGCATTGTGACGCAGTGCTTGTCTGTTGTGAAGACTTGGTGTAAAAGTGAAATGACAGCATTACAACAGTTCCTGACTGAAACCATGTGTAATAAGCAAGAAACACTTTCCTTTAAAAAGTCTCTTATAAAGTGCTTAGCAAGTGAATTAATAAATAATAATAAAAAAAAAGATGGTAAACCTGGACTCTGTCCTTAATTATTAACAGGTTGTTAACAGATATTAGTCATTTCAACCAATGAAGAATTGCATTTGTACACAGCACTTTCTTCTTTTTCATTCTTCAAGACATTGCGTTTCACCACAGTCGGCAAGTAGAGTTTGTGGTAGAACAACAACTGGGCAGCGAACCCTCTCTTACCTTTATCTTCAGGCCGTGACTGCGGTTGTTTCTTGTCCACACTGGGGGCCTCTGGTTTCAAGACTGAGAAACGAAGCATATTGACTGAGTAAATATGTTTTTTTTTAGGTACTACACTGAAGACAGCGTAGCTCTAGACACAGCAGATAAAAGAACAACTTCTTAGATAGACGCTTGAAGAGAATAGGAAACATACAGTCAATGACTTGCATTTCCTGTGTGGGTTGGAGAGACAGACCAAATCTTTGCAACCCTCTATGCAAGCCGTCTATAAAGCAGTTGGGATGATGTGGTGCCCTTTGATGCGTAACAACATCCGCTTTTTTTGTTTGCATGTTTTGCAGACAAAAGCTGTGAGGGACTGACAACTGTTTCAGCTGCATTATCTGACTTCACATCTGCATTGCCAGATCATATGATTTTGTCCCTGCCACTCTAAACTAATCAGTCTTAACTTTAACATCTGATATGTTTTGGTCAACTGGACTTCTATCCAATTTACTATGTACTAATTATTTGAACATGAACATGTTTTATTATCTTACAAACCTTTCATGTATCACATTAAATGTAAATGTGATAAAATAAAGTTACATAGCTGGTTAATAAGGACTGTGGTTTTCCAGCAATTGTTTTTATGAATTTATAGCTGCGATGGAGTAATATTACAGCTGTATAAATAAAATAAAATAAAATAAAATAAATAGTTAAATTAAATCAAATTAAATTAATATAATTTATTTTTAAATAATGCAATTAAATGATGCAAGTTTATTAAATATGAAATAAATAAACATAAAATAAAAATTTTAAGTTAAAATTAAATCAAATAAAATTATTGTAATTTCTTTTGAAATTATGCAATTAAATCACACAATTTTATTAAATATTAAATAAAATACAATATAATAAACAAAATAAAAAATTTAATTAAAAAGTTAAAATTAAATCATTTGTAAATAATGCAATTAAATTATGCAATTGTATTAAATATCAAATAAATAAAAATAAACAAATTTCATTAAACCATTAAAATGAAAAAAAAAATAATTTTTTTAAATAATGCAATTAAATGATGCAATTTTATTAAAGATTAAATAAATAAAAACAAATATAAAAATAAAAATGAAATTAAAAAGTTAAAATGAAATCTAATTATTTTTAATTTCTTTTTAAATAATGCAATTAAATGCAATTTTATTGAAGATTACATAAAATACATTTAAATAAAGTTCAAATGAAATCAAATGAAAGTATTGTAACAAAAAAAATTTGTAAAATAAACAAAAATACAAATTTAATTAGTTAAAATGAAAAGAAATCAGATTATTGTAATTTCTTTTTAAATAATGCAATTGTATTAAAGATTAAATAAATAAAATTGATTAAACATTTTAAATTAAATCAAAATAAAATATCGCGACTTCTTTTTAAATGCTGCAATTAAATGTGGCAATTTTATTAAATATTAAACAAACAAAAAAATATTAAGAAGTTAAAATAAAATAAAATTATTGTAATTTATTTTTAAATAATGCAATTAAATGATGCAGTTTTATTAAATATTAAATAAAAATAAACAAAATAAAAATGTATTTGAAAAAAGTTAAAATTAAATCAAATTATTGTAATTTATTTTTAAATAACGCAATTAAATAACACGGTTATATTAAATATTAAATACATAAAAATAAACATAAAAAATAAATTAAATATTAACATATATCATTCTGGAAAATATAACATAAAAAACAATTACGGGATCAATGAAAATAAAGTCAAAGTAAAGAAATTCCCCCTAAAACATAAGCGACTACAAAATAGCGAAAATCTATCCTCGCTGCAGGTTGAAAAATAAATCAAGAACTAAGCAAGAGGTGTGCAAATGATTTTCAATACGCCGTCATGAACGTGTGGGCACACATGGTCTCTGTGTTCAATGTAATAATTGAATATGCCAAATTAGCTGGCATCACCTCTAATCTTCTCAGCATACACCAGCATGCTTCTCTGAAAACCACGGGGGAAGCAGCTCAAATCAATATGCCATCTTGCACCAGTTATTATCTACTCGCATACTGACGCAGACATATTGGTTTGTTCCCTTCGAGTACCACTAGCAAGGGCCATCAAATCATATCAGGTGCCTGTAGCTACTAATCAAACATGTTTTGAGTTTTGAAGGTGGCTGGCAGGCAAAAACAAGCGAAAGATGTTTGATGACAATGAGCTTTAAAGGCATAGTTCACGCAAATACGGAAACTGTGTCAGTGCTGAAACAAGGTTTGGAACAACTTGACTGTGAGTAAATGATGACAATTTTCCTTTTTTGGGTGAACTGTCCCTTTAAATCGATCACAGGGCTTTTGCGGCTTATATCAAACACGAGAGTCGTTGAGCATAAACTCAGCAACCAGAACACGTATGCCGACACTTCAAGCGCTTTTATACCTCAGTGGTCTCACAGCAGCTTAAATTGAAAAGAGAAGAGTAACGTAATCAAATTCATGCAGTCAGTGAGTTGTTAAGTAGCA
This sequence comes from Labeo calbasu, assembly GCA_019740295.1. Lineage (NCBI taxonomy): Eukaryota > Metazoa > Chordata > Actinopteri > Cypriniformes > Cyprinidae > Labeo > Labeo calbasu. The sequence continues at coordinate 19,722 of JAHKKF010529546.1, read as the reverse complement.
TGTTAAAGATGTGATATACCTGGGGTTTTGGATGGTGGTGGGGGCTTCTTTGGCTTCTGTGGAGAAACAACAACAAAAAAACAAATCTGTGATTTAAAATCTAACTTAAACCTGGAAATAAATAACTTAGGTCTGGTAAAATTGGAAACAAATGATATCCTGACAAAGTAAAAATCTTTAACAATGTGCATTGTTTATGCAAAACCAACAAAAAATTGATCCCAAAAAACAATGTGCATTATTTTAGTGCTGTCAAACGATTAATTGCGATTAATCACAGCCAAAATAAAGTTTTTGTTTACATAATATATGTGTGTGCACTGTGTATATTTAATATGTCTATATAAATGCACACACATGCATATTATATATTATATATTAAATATATTTATATATAATATTAATTATATGAATACAAATATTTACATGCAAATATGTAAATATTTTTAAAAATGTATACTGTATGTGTGTGTATTTATATATACATAATAAATATGCACGGTACACACATGTATTATGTAAATAAAAACTTTTATTTTGGCTGCGATTAATCATTCGACAGCACTAGGGTAAATTTTTGAAATTGAGATTTATATATTTTCTGAAAGCTGAATAAATAAGCTTTTTATTGATGTATGGTTGTTAGAATAGGGCAATATTTGGCCGAGATACAACTCTTTTGAAAATCTCGAATGTGAGGGTGCAAAAAAAAAAAAAAAACAAATAAAGTTTTGATATAATTACGGTAGTAAATGTACAAAATATCCTCATGAAACATGATCTTTACTTAATATCCAAATGATTTTTGGCATAACAGAAAAATCGATAATTTTGACCCATACAGTGTATGTTTGGTTATTGCTACAAATAAGAATAAAAATAATATGAACCTTTTTCTCAAATTGCTATGCTGAATATACTTTGTAAACGCCAAAAACGCATTAATTCAGAAAAAAAAGCCAAGAAGGAGGATCTTCAACTTTGCAGTTCAGGTTCCCATAACCCCTAGAGGCTGAATAACAAAATTTCTGAAAAGCTCAGCAAATCAAAATTAGTAGAAACTGAAACAAATGAAATTGCTGAAGCTGGAAATCCCCCAGCCCGCCTTTTGATGGCTCTGGAAGATTTGATGACTCTTGCAACAGATCAAAATATCAATGAATGGGCTGCAGTGATTAGAAGAATAAATCACCTTACTTAACACATATAATCACAGCAGGAGAGAGAGTTTAAACAACATTTCAAATGACATAGATATGCATCATTGATGAGGACACCATGTACATGCATGACTTCTTTCATGTAGCACGTGGGTCTTTCATGTACATAATTTTAGCATTCATTCACTTATGCATGACAACTTATGCATGACCAATTCTGCATGCTGATTAAGATGATCGTGTAAGTGTTCTGCCACACTTTGAAGAACAAAAAGCGAATTCATTATTTAAACCCCTAATCAACATATCATCCTAAGGCATTTATATTAAAAAAAATTATATATTATATATATATATATATATATATATACACATACATATATACATACATATATACATATATACACATACACATAATTTAATTAAGGAGGACTGGCCATTTTCCACAAATATCCAGGCAAAATGTTCAAGCGGGTGCCTAAAATTAAACTAAAATAACTACACACTACAACACAAGTACATGTGTTCAAAATAGGGCTGTCATTAACGATTATCTGTCAATTATTCTTACAATTAATAAAGTAATTATTATTAATATTTTGTAGTAATAAAAATGAACCTAAGCCTAAGTGAACAATAGCCTTTAAAAAGACTTAAAATACATATATAATAGCAATGAGGCAAGTAATCATATTGAATTAATTTGAACAAAACAATTTTGAACAAAACTGTTAAATAATGTAAACAATAGAGCTGATGTACCTTACGCATTACAACAAATGCCTGCAGAGGGCGCCAACGACCTGACGATTGTTTTACACTTCACTGCACAATCTAACCCATATTTAACATCGATCAACATTTAATTTAAATGTCCACTTAATCTGTAATATTGGCCAGTTCTTTATGATAGAAAAGCTACAGTCACTGTAATTTCTTGAATGTGGACATTAAAACGTGTAAACACAGACTGAGGGTTTAAACTTTTATTTTGAAATCACGGTGAACAGCTGGCATATTGAAAAATATTATGGTGTATTCTCCTGTATTTGCTTAGGTTTATAAATTATTTACCTTAAAAATCTGATGAAATAACGCACTTTGCATTCCCAGATGAACGTTATAATAAGCCCAAACTCACGGCAATATGCAGAGATGAGTTTAAGAAGCTCCACACATGTAAATGATAACAGTTTGTGGAGCTGTTCTGAGATATAAGGACGTAACCTACACGCATGTAAATAATTAAAGCACATATATTAAACCTCCACGGCATATATTTATTTAACTGAATAGTAGCGTGTGTGAATTCTTAATAGCAGTATGGTTTATTATGATTTTTAAATGCGTTTAATATGTGAAATGCGCCACTTCAGGTCTTCTGCCGATTACTTAAAACGGGCAAAATGCAATGGAGGATTTTTTTAAAATCAAATACTCGAATATAATTGAGGAATCGTTGCAGCTCTAGTTCAAAACAAGGATTTTAAAAGGAAAATGGCGGGGGATATAAGCCGCTGGAACGCCACTCTCTCGTGAACGTGCGTACCACAGTTAGCGAAAGCTAGAGATTACAGTTTATAAAGTTTTAAATATGGATATATTCAATGCACAAACGCATCGTTTCGCTTCAGAAGTCCTTTATTAACCCCCGGGAGCTGTGTGGAGTACTTTTTATGATGAATGGATGCACTTTATTGGACTTCAAAATCTCAACAGCCATTCACTTCCATTATAAAGCATGGCAGAGCCTGGACATTTTTTATTATAACTGATGGTGCTCATCTGAAAGAAGAAAGTCATATATCTTAGGATGGCTTGAGGGCAAGTAAATCATGGGTAAACTTTCATTTTTAGTTGACCTATCATTTATGCAAGTACATAAATGGGTCAATTTTGATTTCATGCTGACATTATATTTAAAGTTTTAGTTTACAAGTTCAGTTTTTCCATATGCCACTATTTTCTGGATTCAAATTTGAGCTATTCCAAATATGGCTGGAGGGAAAGAAATGGCCACTCTATTCAGGAAAAAAATGAGCAAGACGTTTAAAAAAAGGCAAGTAATTTGGAACTACAGCTTTTTTAAGTCCTGTTCCCCTCACTGTTGGTTAAATATTTATGTTTAACTAAAAATAAGGAAGTCTCATGATTCAAACTAAGGAGGTAAAAAAAAAAAAAAAAAAAGGCAAACAAATAGCATTTTTCAATATATTAAAAAATATTTTAACTGAAAAATGTTTTCATACTTTATATTTATATACATTGTTTTATGTTTATTAAATGTATTGGAAAAAAAGAAAACAAAAAAAAAAACAAAGCAGGTAAGTAGCAGAATTCCTTCAGTGCTCAACCTGTGCTAAAAATAGTGAAGCAGAAATTTCTATAATGGTACTTCTTTGTAAATCAACACCTAGACGCAGCATAAATGTGTACATGCAGCTGTTTACTACAGGAATTACACTGAATAGCCACACAGTTTGGTTAAATTACTGTCACAGACAGTTCAAGCAACCTCAATGGTTCACGATTTATAAGAAATTAGACTGAGACAGTCTCAAACCAACCCTACCTATGAAGAACTCTGTTTGGGGCCAGAGAGAGCCAAAACAATTTCCTCTCCCTCAACATCAGAGACATACCCGAAAATCCGAAAAAGGGCCGAGGGGTTAATATTCAATCGCTCGTGACATACACAGAAAAACAGATAAACAGCAGACTAGATCTTTTTGTTCAAATCTAAAAAAAAATCTTCAGTTTTCCACTGAAGCTGATGCGTTTAAACACTGCAATATATATTTATATATTAGATTATACAGACAACTGCTACTGTCATAAACTAACAAATCACATATAAGTGCATTAAAAATAGCAATAGCAGGGCTCGAAATTGCAACTGTTTTGGTTGCATATGCTCCCGGAATTTAATCTGCACCACCTCAAAATATATTTGGAGCATTTGTGCGAGTGCTAGTAATTGTTGTGGTGCGACTTGTTTTTATTTCAAAACTTTCGCTAAGTACTGCAAGTATATGACTGCTGTGAGATGATACAGTGAGCCGTTCTATCAAACATTAGTTACATAACCAATTAAACTTCATCTTTACATTCTTAGCTTTAATGCAGATTTTGGATATTAGCGTCAATCACTCACATTGCGCTTCGCTGGAACTCGGAACCGTGCGGTTTCTTTCAACCAATCTCTGTTCCGGAGTTGCACTGCATTGCAATTAGGGGTATGCAATATGAACATTTTTATTCTTGACGATTAAAATATCCCTACGATCTGCTATTATTGAAGAAATAAAGTAAGCCTATTGGAGTTCTGGCGCCTCTGTCTGACGCAACATACATTCACACCAAATGTTTACTCAGCAGCAGAATTCCACTCACTAAACACTGCACTTATTTGCAATCACACAAGTACATTATTTGCATGTGCTTTAAACCTTGCCGCTTAAACATTTCATTCGCATGCTGTTCTGACATGCGCTTACATTTGAAGCGCGCACAATCAAATAAAATTAAATGAATAAATAAAAAGCTATTTGGTGCTCCTAACGTTTTGAATTTGGGAGCAAAAAATTTAATTTGGGAGTAAAACAATTTATTTCGAGCCCTGAATAGATTAAAATGCCCAACATTGTGGTACTACCACATCTTGGGTACTGTTTATTCGAATGCAGTAAACCACATGCCTTCCTGTAAGTGCCCTCTGTCCCTTTCATTCCTAATGCAGAAATCAATGCCTGCAGTCCTTTATCCTTTATAGGATAAAGGACTGATCATAGGCTCCTTGGAGTCAGTTCGAGGAATGAACACTTTCACATTTTCATGAACTGCTCGCTGACCTCCACGAGCCATCACATGAGCTTCAGCTCATCACATTCTCACTGCAGCAGCACAAAGACAATCATTCACCAATCAGGTTGAGAATAAAAAGATTTAAAGAAAAAAAAAAAAACACTTATGCCGAGAGCACATCTGCCCATGACCTCATTCAGTGGAGGGGTATGAGGCTTTATGGAATTTCTCTAGAAAATGGACGTGGCAGAACACAACTTTTGCCTGCACAAACCCTCTGTTTGTTCTGGTAGCTGGTGCTTTGAACAAATATTCTGTTTCTCACAAATAAAAAGGATCTGTTGTTTCACAGTTTGACAAAATGTGGTTAAACACACACCCTCAGGGTAAACTTGAAAACCCCGAAGCTAGAATGAAGCTGTGTTTGTGAAATATACGGTGATGATACGGGCCTGTTATTGATTTAAACACTTCTTTCAAGCTCAAATCCTCAAGAGTAAAATGCAAAAAGTCAAATCTTAACTTGATATTGTCCGTCCTGACCTCAAAACTAGTCATTTTGATATACTTTTCATTTAATATGAAGTGTACTCCAATAATTCATTTTCTGACAAGAGGGTAAGCATTGCCTACCTCCTCTGGTTCCTGTTTAGAAGATGGTTTAATGGAGCCTTTGGATGTGAGTGTCTGTATAGAGGAAAAACATAAGAACTTTTGATTAGAGATTATTTTTTAGAAAGGCTTCACTTGTTATGAATTAGAAAAATAGCTTTGCAGAGTAAAGTAGATGTTTACGATTTCCGAAAGTAGATTTGATTGCGTGTCTGCACTGAGTGGCTCAATTTCCTTTTCAGAAAATGACGGCTCCCACGGTAAACATCAAAAGCTGCATAAATGTAAATTTACCTCTTTGTCTGTCTCAGCAAGCGGAGTTACAAAGTTGTCTGGGAAAACTCCCTCTCTGCCGCTGATCTCTCCTCTCCACCAGCCTGGCTCTCCTGTGTCCTAAAACATCCAAACCATCAACCACTCCGAACAATAAATTGCTCATTTCATAAAATATACAATAGCTTAAATACACATCATGAATGGGAAATGCAAACATATCCCTTGCCACTAGATGGTGCTCATGTCTAAAACATTTCCAACTTTGATCTGCTTCCTGCTTAAGGTTTTTGACAAACATTACTTGACTGTGGGAAAATGATGTCCACGTGTCTTAAATGAAGCAAGCACATCCTTAGATTGCTAACAGAACAAAAGCCATTGGTAGAAATACAACAGCTACAGTTTCATAAATTTAAACTCTATAAAAGACTACAAAAACTCCTATTATCTCTAATTACTGTAAAACAATTTTATATCAGAATCACCATCTGAGAGCTATATACTACCCACAATTTCATGACAGCTCATACAGGTTTTTGTAAACAAAGACTATTTTCATCTCACAGTGTTTTTTCCCTTTAAACCATTAATGAGGGTGATTTAATCCATGCATCAGATGTTAACACTTTTTATATAATTACGCTGTATAATAAGTAATTCTAATACGCACTATTGACTCTACCTCTCAGGTATAATTTGTAGAAATGTGGACTAACTGCCTAAGCTTGTTTGCATCGGGTAGTGTTTTCACACACCAGACTAAACTACAGTGCAGGATATAGACTAGTTGGTTTAAATGAAAAGGGTAGAAGTGATTGGCTCATACGCTCACACATTTAAATGCCAAAACTGGTTTGCATTGCTCCCTGATGGCTAAACAAAGCTCAAAGTATTACTCCTATTTTATTTACCAATCAGTATGTGAGTAGTTGACACATTAAGCACTGACAGCAGTCTCATGCAGTGTGACATGATATATTACATGTACATTACAAGAAATGAAACCACTTTTGTATTATTTTTGTAACTATTTGTATTTTTGTAACTATTATGTGAGACCCTGGACCAAGAAACCAGTCATAAGTATCATAGGTATATTTGTAGCAATAGCCAATAATACATTGTATGGGTCAAAATGATACATTTTTCTTTTTCACCCTCAAATTTTAGATTTTGTAAATAGTTGTATCTTGGCCAAATATTGTCCTGTCCTAACAATACAATCACCATACAATAATGGAAAGCTTATTTATTCAGCTTTCAGATGATGTATAAATCTCAATTTCGAAAAATTGACCCTTATGACTGGTTTTGTGGTCCAGGGTCACATATACGCAGTGTTATGACTGAATTTTCACAAACCCAAAAAAAGAGAACTGCAAAAAAAAAAAAAAATCGAAAAGGTGATTAAAATACGAAGCTGATTAACCTGCTGATATTTGGCTATTTAGAAATTATTAACATTAACTGATAACAGTGCCCACTTGAAAAAACAAAACAAAAAAAAAAACTAATTATTTACAGCAATGGAAAATTTTCCTTTTTTTAATATAAAATAATGTAACTACTATGTAATTCAACAATTTAATAATTTATTTAAAAATAGCTATTAAAAATTGAACGATATATTATTACATTTTAACTGGATTTTTTGGACACGAACTTGGTTTTATTTGTTTTCAGATGTTCAATATTTGTCATCTCACAGATGCTTTTTTCTGTAACTACACATTACATAATGTAACTTGTTACATAATAATTGTCATGCATAATGTTCCTATGACGGATGCTTTGTCTTAAAAACGCTTCCTGAATATGTTTTGTTTATTTAGAGATCTCTGTGATTGGGTTGACATTTGCTCAGCCTGGTCCGTACCTTGCTCAGTATGTGGATGATGTCACCCTCCTTTAAATCCAGCTCATCTTGGTTAGTTGCTTCATAGGTGAATATGGCCTTGCAGTATTCTTTTACTGTTAAAAAAAAAAAGCGGCTTACAAATCATACCACGATTTGTCTTAGGTAGCTACTGGAGACTAAAAATATGGAGATAAAATAATGCCATAAAGACTTGCATGTGAAGAGTACGTGCAAGTGTACATAAGACTGTAAGCGTAAATTAAATTTGCATGCGCAAGAGAAGCTTTGTAAAAGTGTAAATGTAATTTTAATTCATGTACTGCAGCTTCATGCTTTTGCAAAATAAATACAATCTGCATTCTTCCGACTTCCACTTCTCCACGCTTACACTTTTGGCACGTTCTTTTCGCTAAAATACGGTCAAAAGCACTGCAAGCCTGTGAACAGTGATTTGCACAAGAAAACAACAGTTTAAAGATCTGCAAAACAGATTGACTGTAAATGTGTAAATGTGTATGTGTAAAAAACAAACTGTTGCAAATGTCTAAATGACTTGTTGTGTATGTAGGGCACAAAGTTGCCGAAATAATCCGATATGTATAGCTCCGTCTTTCTTTTATCTGCGCTTACACTTTCGGCATAATTCTCTCACTCACTGAGTATTGCAAGCGTGAGGGGGAGGGCGGGTCCACCACCTTTTTGTAGCCAATCAAATGAGACTCTCGTGGACTCCATTTACTCTTATCTGATTGGTTCAATA